>JAXCGZ010000862.1:5000-12500 GCA_037179515.1 Halocaridina rubra
TAATATATGTAAACGATCTAGTAAAATATTTACCTAACTGTTATGTCATTCAATATGCTGACGATACTCAAATCTTAATTGAAGGAGAAATTAATGATTTAGAAAATATTATTCGTAGAGCAGAAGAAATTTTGTATATGGCCAAACGTTACTTTCTAAAAAATGGTCTGTTACTTAATGAAACTAAAACCCAATCTATTCTTATCGGATCCAGACAATTATTATCAGAAGTTGATGACAATCTTCATATAAATTTTAACGGTAATATCATTAAGCCAATGAACTCGGTAAAAGAACCTAGGTGTCTATTTTGACCGTTACATGAATTTTGAAATGCATATAGATGAAATTTATAAAAAAGTAATGGGTACTCTAATATATCTAAATAGGGTAAAAGACTCATTTGAAACATCAACTCGTATAATAATTGTCCAGTCCTTAGCTATGAGTTTAATTAATTACTGTCTCAAAGTTTGGGGATGTACAAATAAGACTCAATTACAAAGAATACAAAAGTTACAAAACTTTGCAGCACGAGTGGCTGTTGGCAATGTAAGAAAATACGAGCACATCTCTCCTGTTTTAAAAGATCTAGAATGGATAAAGATTAGAGATAAATATGTTTTTGATATATGTACCTTTGTTTTTAATATACTAAGAAACAATATTCCTGATTGCTTGTATAATTTTTCTACAGTAAGCTCAGTTACCGGGTTAACTACCCGTCAAGGGGAAGATTTATTAGTACGAAGGTCTAAAACTGATATTGGTTCAAGAGATATAAACATTCGTGGACCTCATTTATATAATCAGCTTCCCAGAGAACTAAAAAATGCTGGTTCAGTGTATACTTTTAAATATAATCTTAAGAAGTTGCTCTTAAAGGAAGATTTTACTTGTAAATTTTAATGGTACACTCATCCTTATGATTTGTTTGTTTTAGTATGTCTATATCGTACACCACAGATGTCTATCTGGAATATATATGTATCTTATTTAATACCCAATGTACATTGGAATAAAGGATTATTACTCTCTCTCATTATTGTATACCCCCGTGTGCATCTTAGGTCTCTCTCTCTCTCTCTCTCTCTCTCTCTCTCTCTCTCTCTCTCTCTCTCTCTCTCTCTCTCTCTCTCTCTCTCTCATTATTGTATACCGCCATGTACATCTTAGGTCTCTCTCTCTCTCTCTCATTATTGTATACCCCGTGTACATCTTAGGTCTCTCTCTCTCTCTCTCTCTCTCTCTCTCTCTCTCTCTCTCTCTCTCTCTCATTATTGTACACCCCCGTATACATGCTTAGGTCTCTCTCTCTCTCTCTCTCTCTCTCTCTCTCTCTCTCCTCTCTCTCTCTCTCTCTCTCTCTCTCTCTCTCTCTCTCTCTCTCTCTCTCTCTCTCTCTCTCTCTCTCTCTCTCTCTCTCTCTCTCTCTCTCTCTCTCAGGGAATCGCAAGCTCTCCAACGCTTTTGTTTCCTTATTTTATATTTTCTTTAAATTATTTATTAAATATTTCCTTCGATGTACCCTCTACTTATATGCTTTTGAATTAGTTTGCTTCTGTGCCTGTTAATAATCAGTAACGTTTTGTCCAAAGATTTTAAAAGTTCGTTCGGTTTTACGTCACGACTCCCTTTTCTACTAACGGCTAGTATTGCTTTAATTAATTGTAATTACTTTTCTCCATCAGATGTTTGGACATAATTCTCTTGGAATTATTGTTTGTAGTTGCGGCCTTTATGTTTATTGTCCACTATGCAATATTCAGCCTCTAAATTTTCCCGAGTCAAAACCGGTTTTAATTTTGGGTTTACCTTGAAATAGTATATATTACAGTTCGTGTTTATCTGAAGGGAGGGTCACATCGTCGTAAAGACAAGTTCCAATTTTACGTCACGGACTCCCTTTTCTACGAAGGGCTAGGACGGTTGCCTTCTTGCGAAGGACTTGTTTTGGCAGATGTAATCGTTACCCTGAGTGCATGCCCTTGCTAACCTCAGACTTTGACGGGGCGCGAAGCCTCGACCTGACACCTCAGAGTTGCGGACTCTACCGCCTGAGCCACGGTGACTACAGTCGTAAAGACAAGTAAACAACCTATAATCCACGACCGGTGAAACTGTAACCTTTGGAGAATTCATTTTAACCTTGTCTAAAAGTAGTTCTCATTTTCTACAATGGCTGTAATTAGTTGCAGGATTCCGTACTCTGAAGTTCCGACTCTGGCCAAGAAGTGAGAGTTGAAACAACTTGTTCTGTTGTTCTGTAGATTGTGGTCATCAGGATTTAGATCGGCTTTGGAGTCTGGTTTAGATAGTAAAAAAAAAATCTTATGTTATACAGGGTGTCCGCAGAGTCTTTGTACATAGGAAATTTCACTATGCAGACCTATTCAATCGAGTTCACCTGAATTTTGTAAAGGGCATCAAATTATGCATTGAAAATGATGTACATCATATTGAAAATATTATTTATTAACATTAGATTTAAATAAAATTGTTTTGTTTTAAAAGTATGTGTTAATCTCCTGTGTACCCAGACTTCGTCTGGGTACACAGGAGATTAACACATACTTTTAAAACAAAACAATTTTATTTAAATCTAATGTTAATAAATAATATTTTCAATATGATGTACATCATTTTCAAGGCATAATTTGATGCCCTTTACAAAATTCAGGTTAACTCGATTGAATAGGTCTGCATAGTGAAATTTCCTATGTACCCAGACTCTGCGGACACCCTATAGAGCATAGTAGTGCCAGATGCCCTTCTTGACACCAATCTTGTCCCTTGATCCATGCCCGGGACCGAGACGAAAATTGAGTTGGCCTGCATTCCAAGTTACTTGTTTTTCTGTCCGAGACAAGAATGGATGGTTTAATTTGTTTACATATAGTATTGCACGAAGTCCAGCGGTCAAGGTTATAAAGGCTCCCTTACGTGGCCAATATTGTACCGTGGCTCAAGTAGTCACCGTAGCTCAAGCGGTAGCGTCCGTGACTCTGAGGAGTCAGGTCGAGGGGTCGCTCCCCGTCTCGGTTTGAGGATAGCAAGGGTATGCGCTCAGGGTAACGATTACATTGCCAAAATAAGTCCTTCGCAAGAAGGCAACCGTCCTAGCCCTTGGTAGAAAAGGGAAGTCCGTGACGTAAAACCGGAACATTGTGTGTGACTATTGATTCAAGAATCAGTTCAGTATGGGCTGTATGATCAGTATTTTGCTCTTATTTTAAAGTAGAATTTATACATCGAGTGTATATAATAATTGTTAAGTATTTGCATATGAAATCACTGCATATATTTTCTTTTTACTTATTCAGATAACTGTACATGGGGATGGGCACTCCCAGTGATATTGCAGTTGTTAAACATTACAATCTATATATGATTATGTATAAAAAATATTAATATAATTTGAAATTAATTTTAAATATCATAGCAAGTAATTAAGAATAAAATATAATGTAATAATTGAATGCATATAGTTGGTTTTGTTATCATTATTTATTATTATTATTATTATTATTATTATTATTATTATTATTTAAATATATTACATTTCTTAATTATTTGTAATATAATCCTGGATGTTCGGCTCAAAGGGAGACGTCATTTCTTGTTGCTCATTAGCATAGTTATGTTTTTCCATTGATTTCAAATATCTATAGTTCGAATCTTGACACAGAGATGTTATATGTTTTAATATTTGCATATGTACTGTATGTGATACTGTATTATTATTATTATTATTATTATTATTATTATTATTATTATTATTATTATTGTTATTATAGCGTCCGCGACTCTGAGGCGTCAGGTCGAGGGTTCGCTCCCCGTCACGGTCTGAGGTTAGCAAGGGCATGCACTCAGGGTAACGATTACATCTGCCAAAACAAGCCCTTCGCAAGAAGGCAACCGTCCTAGCCCTTGGTAGAAAAGGGAGTCCGTAACGTAAAACACGCTTTTATTATTATTATTGTAAGCCTTGTGAAACAGTACTGAGTTTTTTCTTATTAGGAATACTAAAAATATGATCTATCAGGCAGTCAATTTTTTTGTAACTTGATGTGTTGACATCTTGGCAATCCAGATGTTATTATGAAACCATAGTAAAGTATCCCATGATGCAGATACTTGATTACATCCGTTCTTCGTCTCTTGTCTGTTTTCATAAGGATAAGTTAACTAAGGAGCAGATGAAATAATAAATTATTATTTTCTTATAAGAAAAATTTGTCTCGTCATTATTATGGATCTTGCTGGAAAAAAAAACTATTAGACTTGGAATATCCAAAGAGCTCAGCTTTTCATTGTTAATTTGTTGTCATCATTTTGGATCTTGTTTAAAAAAAAAAAAAAAACCTGCTTGACTAGGAATCTATGTTGTGTACATCTCATTTTTCCTCTTACCACCTCTTGGCATATACATGTGTAACATACGCTTTAATGCCAAGGTTTGGTTGGGTTATTAATTCATATGAGAAGAAAAGTCATAATGTTTGAAGACTGCGATATAGAGTTACCCAATCAGCTACTTGGTGATAGAAGATGATATTGCCAAGAAGTGGCCCCTCATGTGTAACATGTGTAACATACGCTTTAATGCCAAGGTTTGGTTGGGTTACTAATTCATATGAGAAGAAAAGTCATAATGTTTGAAGACTGCGATATACAGTTTCCCAATCAGCTACTTGGTGATGGCAGATGATATGGCGAAGAAGTGGCCCCTCAGAGAGAAATTCCGGCATTGGAGGAGAGAAAAAGTGAGGAATTGGTAAGAAGACTTGTATATACCCTCATTCTCTATTACTGGATTCGGTTATACGTCACGAACTCCCTTTTCTACTAAGGGGTAGGACTCATCATCCAATATCTCTCTCATCCCTCTCTCTGATCAAGTTTTCTGTCTCGTTTCTTCGTGTTATGTTTCAAAGTGGACTGTGTTTTCAGACTCCAAGGCCACTTTCACACCAAAGTGGCACGTCGCATGCCAGTTGAAAACGAAACATCCAGAAATATATGAAACCTTTCACACAGAAGTGGCACATGAGACGTGTCACGCCACTTCTGTGTGAAAGGTTTCACACAGCTGGCATGCGACGTGCCACTTTGGTGTGAAAGCGGCCTAAGAGGTTTCATTCTCGTCTCTTAGGTAAAAGTGGTGTCCTGTTATGGTTCAAAGATTTTATGTAGTTTTTTCCTTATGGTTTTTCAGACAATTAAATACTGAGATTTGTAACCAGTTGATCTTAGTGATTATTACAAATGCTATGAAGCAATTCATTGGAATTTAATACCCGAGTTAGTGTGACTAATTTCTATTAAGAGGGAATTTGTAGTGGAATTTTATTTCATTTTTTTTTTAGAATTTATCTCGATAATTCTAAAACCAATTTTTTTTATCATCCACACAAAGATTGACTCAGCTTGGTGGTGGTCATCTTGACAGTCGGGAAGTGCCAGAAAGCTGTTGGCTTGGCACTCATCTTGGCATTGTGGCATCTGTCGCCAGGCACGTGTTACACGGTCTGCCAGACTCTGTTTCGGATTTAAGGGGAATGTTGGTTACATATTTTGACCTTTATCCTTTTCTTGTTGATATCTGGTTTTGAAACTTTTGCTTTTGTCTGTCTCCTTGTCATCTCAGATATTTTAGACGAGCTGTTGTCACTCTGCCCCCGTAAATGCAGTTATTGGTTGGTTATTTAATACATACTTTTATCTTTTTTGTGTGTTCTAATTATTATGGCTCTTTTATCACCTTTATTTCTATGATCGCAGTTAGTTTTATTATTCCTGCAAACTATTCTCTGCAACATGTAAATGAATATTGTCTTGCACGGGAGTTAGGGACATTTTTCTAAATTTAATAATTTTAGGTTAGAACTAGTATGGTATCGTGAGCCATCTTGTCACGCAGGGTCATTGATTTAAGATGTGAATGTATTGGCGACATGAAGTCTGTTTTCTCTCTCTCTCTCTCTCTCTCTCTCTCTCTCTCTCTCTCTCTCTCTCTCACCTGTACACGTATCGCTATTTTTATGTACCGAGTCTTACCTTTATTGACGTTATTAGGAACACGGAACACATAAATGCTTTATGTCTTTGTATATATATATCTATATATATATATATATATATATATATATATATATATATATATATATATATATATATATATATAGAGAGAGAGAGAGAGAGAGAGAGAGAGAGAGAGAGAGAGAGTTACTAGGAACACAACATAATCTCTGTATTTTTATATTACTTTGCTGGCATATGTTTTTTGAAGTTAATCACTTTAATACAGGCTTACTTTTCCTACATTTCACTATTGGAGGTATATGCACACAAACATCAATTAATATTGCTTCTTTCTGTGACCTTACTGTGAAAGGTTTGTTAGTAATTGTTTACGTATGTACCAAGCGATCGTTACTTTCCTAACTACATTGCACACACAGACAATCAGTTATTATTATTATTATTATTATTATTATTTTTATTAGTAGTAGTAGTAGTATTATTACATATATATATATGTGTGTGTGTATATATATATATATATATATATATATATATATATATATATATATTACGAAAATATGAACACGTGACACACATATGAGCAGAGGTTTGCTACGAAGGAAAATTGAAACGACAGAGTGCTGAGATCTTTCAGAGCAACATCAGAGTTCTGAAGATGAACTAAGATACAGTCTGAAAGACCTCAGTGCTCCCTCGTTTCATTTTCCTTAGTAGCTTACACCCGTGTGTGTGTGTATATATATATATATATATATATATATATATATATATATATATATATATATATATATATATATATAGAGAGAGAGAGAGAGAGAGAGAGGGAGAGGGAGAGGGAGAGAGAGAGAGAGAGAGAGAGAGGCTTACTAAACGATTAAAAAACCTACTTACGTGGATTTTCGTGGAAGGTCCGATAAGAAAAGATTTTGTTAACTTGTTAATGAAAAAAAATACCCTTTCCTCCCCCCCTTAATGAAACGACAAACTTTCCTACTTAGAGCTGCGAGGCGAAGCGAACGAGATAAACGAAAACCACAAAAGCCTAAATGGAAACAAGATGAAGTAATAAAGAAGGGTAATTAAAAATAAAGAGATCTTAAAGTTTCTATTTTAACTTTTTTTTTTTTTTTAGTGAAGATTGTTGGGAATTAATATTTTTAAATAAAGAGCTGTTAAAGTTTCTTTTTTAACTTTTTTCTTACTGAAGATTGTTGGGAATTAATATTTTTAAATAAAGAGCTTTTAAAGTTACTTTTTTAACTTTTTTTTTACTGAAGATTGTTGGGAATTAATTTTTTTTTTACTGAAGATTGTGGGAGGTAATTTTTATGAGTACTCACTATTTTCCCTTGTATGGGGAGTGGCTGAGTCTAGGCAAAATACTCTGACTCTTTTGGAAAGAGAAAATACAGAGGAGGGGATTCCCAGTCCCCTCGCTCCGTCCCATTTAGC
>JAXCGZ010000862.1:17500-32500 GCA_037179515.1 Halocaridina rubra
TCCTCCCTTCCACCCTGCTTGGGTCACCCACATGGTATGTGGGCGAGGATATTCTACAATGAGGACCGACAGCCGCAGCTGGTTTACCCCCACCGCTTCATCAAATGGCAACTCCCCTCACACCCGTCCTTAAGACAAAGTACGGTAAGACATTTGGGATATTCCTTGGAAATGATTCATGAAAATGGGATTCACCATGCTAAAATATTCCCAATTTAGAAACCTTTTTCTAGTTTTCAAACTCTCGACATAATATTATTTTGACCTTGACGTCATAATGACTGAAAATAGGGCGAGGAATACCCAATAGGGTTAGTAAAACTTTCATGAAAAGGGATCTTATGTTTTATGAGGTTTTAAAGCATTCACTCTTGGTAACGATCACTGTATGTTCTATGAGGTTATACAGAACATTCACAAAGGATAACGAAGATAACGATTACTGTATGTTCTATGAGGCTATAAAGAGCATTCACTCATGGTAACGATCACTATCCAAAACAAAAAGTTCATCGCAAGAAGGCACCCTAGTAGCCTAGTACACGCATTACTTTTTTCATATTGTACTTACCATATCCCTTCATTAACATCATTAATGGCTCTACCTATCCAGCCATGCTTCGATTTTCATCTCATTTCGAACTCTGCGGACACTTGCCTCTAGAAGAAGGAAAATTCTCGTGTGTCAAGAGCCTTTTCTGTGATATTCGTTTTATTAGGGATTTTTTGGCATTACAAGCGATTAATAAAATAATTGAAGTGAAAAGTGGCACTGTTGGTATAAGTTTTATGCCTTCATTTGACAAGTCACAACCCTTCCCATCTCTTTTACTCTTTGCTTTATGTTTCTTCGTGCCGTGGCCCGATGAGGGCAATTTTATTCGCCTGTCCTGATGTCACAAAAAAAAAGAAAGAGAGAGAGAGAGAGAGCGATGCTTTATAGAACTTTGAAAGTTCTCTTTGCGAAATGAGGTATAGAGGAAAGCGCTAAAAAAAAGTTGAAAAGAAGAAAGTTGAAAATTTCCTATGCTCATAAAATGCTGCCGCTCTGAAATTTCCTGTCGATCGTCAAGAGGGATATTGGATTTTTGTCTTTTTTTCTGACTTGTTCGCTTTTTCATGCCTTTTAACGGAAATTCTGTTGTTATGCAATGTCCTGGTTCACTTTTATTTTCGTTATGCTTTTTCCCTTTTTGCGTATATTTGACGCTTTTGACAGAATTAACTGCTGTTTAATTAGAAGACTATCGCTTGTTATAACGTATGCGAACTTTGGTGTGTATATATATATATATATATATATATATATATATATATATATATAGATAGATAGATAGATAGATAGAGAGAGAGAGAGAGAGAGAGAGAGAGAGAGAGAGAGAGAGAGAGAGAAAATTGCAATTCAAACATAGCCAATATAGTATACTCACCCTGGAATTTTGAGTAAGAGCATAACTCAATCGGTTGAGAAATTATTAGAGTGACTGCATAGTGGTTGGCCAAGTGCTCTCTGCTGTTTTGGAGATATTGGTGAAATGGAAGACTTAGTTCAGTCAAGAGTGACTTGAACTGATCAGCCAATGGTTTTGAAAAGGGATTTGTTGCGTGATTGGCAGAATAGAAATTTATATTTGTTAAGTTTTTAATATTCAAATATATAGGAGATTGTTAGTTGTTTTAAATATTAGAGCGATAGTAGGTGAGTCTGCTTATATGCTATTCTTTGCTTGAGACTAATGTTGATGAGACTGTAGGTAAATATAGTCCATTTTATTCTCATATAGATATCCTAAATCATACCTGAGTATTAAGAACAGAATAAATTTATTATATTATTTTGGTTACTGATATTTCTTTATTTAAACTCTAAGTGTCCAAAAATAGAATATTCATAGAGAAGTCGTTCCTGGCTAGTACAGTGGTAACGCGGTGGCGTCGCATTCACGAGGCCGAGAAATCGGTTCCCGTCCAAGACTGAGAGTTTAAGCTGTTTACTGCCAGGTTACTGATGTGGCTGGGCATCACAGTGGGGGGGTTGGGACTTGCTCCGGCTGACGAATACTCATTGTATAATAGAAATAAAGGTTAAAAAAATAAAAGGGGAACAGCTTAATATAAACCATCGCATTCCCATAAATCAACATGAATATCCAAAAGAGAATCGCACATCAGAATGCTCTCATATAACTGAATATGAAAAATATATTTTGGTCTAATGTTGTTTTGATTGATAGGAGAGAAAATAACCTGCCCTTGACCTTTAAAATATATAATGCTCACCATCCATTTTTGTTGACTATTTTACGCGGGCCAAAGGGATTTCTCGCACCTGGTTGCCCAGTGAATTGTGATGGACGGGTGTGAGAGGAGTTGCCATATGCTAAAGCGGTAGGAATAAGCCAACTGCGGCTGTTGGGTCTCATTGCAGAATATCCTTGTCAGTATCCCTTGTGGGTGACCCAAACAGGGTGGTAAGGGAGGAGGATATATGGCAACTTTTTATCCCCAAGGAGCTAAGATGAGTAGTGAAGGTATGTTTTGGATCGAGGTGAAGGCGTGGTCTGTTGCTCGGTCATCCCCTGAAAGGGGGAGTGGGGCCATGCATATTCACCAGATTAAGTAAATACAGAGGAAAGAAATCTCTCTTGACCTTTTCGACAATTGCTGAGTATATACAGAGAGCACCAGGGATTTTGGAGTTTGGCATATCGCCCAGTGCATCAGGGTTGGAATGTAAACTAAACCACCTTACTCAATGATAACGGGATCAGTTTAATGCTATTATTCTCTTTAATTAGATACTAAATGGAATAAGATTCACTCTTCTTTCTTCGATTAGATACTAAATGGAATAAGATTTTTTCTTTCTTCGATTAGATACTAAATGGAATAATATTTACTTTGATTAGATACTAAATGGAATAAGATTTACTTTTTCTTTCTTCGATTAGATACTAGATGAATAAGATTCACTTGTTTCCTTTGATTAGATACTAAATGGAATAGAGATTCACTTGTTTTTCCTTCGATTAGATACTAAATGGAATAAGATTCACCTTTTTTTTTCTTCGATTAGATTTTAAATAGAATAAGATTTACTTTTTTTTCTTCGATTACATACTATATGGAATAAGATTCACTTTTTTCTTCGATTAGATACTAAATGGAATGAGATTCACTTGTTTTCTTCTATTAGATACTAAATAGAATAAGATTCACTTTTTTTTCCCTTCGATTAGATACTAAATGGAATAAGATTAATTTTTTTCATCGATTAGATACTAAATGGAATAAGATTCACTTGTTTTTTTCCTTCGATTAGATACTATATGGAATAAGATTCACTTTTTTTCCTCTTCGATAAGATACTAAATGGAGTAAGATTCACATTTTTTACTCTTATCAAAATCTTGTGAAATACATCCGTCGACATGGACTTAACCATTTTTTTTTTTTGTCTTTGATAAATATTGTGCCTCGCCAATTCGTATTTTATTTTATGTAGATACATACTCGTAAAAATAGACTTCAATCTGGTTAGGTTGAATGATCAACAGTTAAGAAAAGATAGATAGAATTACTGTATTAGAAATTGAAAGTGTTTACTTTTGAGGCTCCTGGCTAGTACAGTGGTAACGCGCTGGCCTCGCAGTAGCGAGGTCGACGGATTGCCCCTCGTCCAGGCAAGAGAGTTTAAGCTATTTACTGGGGAGGTTGCTGCTGTGGCTGGGCACCACAGTGAGGGGAAGGAGCCTGTGCCGACTGGCGACCGCCCTATGGGTCCTCCATGACCCGTTCCACCCATCCGTGGGTGGAGAATCTAAAAAAAAAAGTTTTTACTTATTATACTGGTGTCGAATTTAGCCACGATTTACAGTGAACAAAGAGTTGCTATTTCAGTTGTCAAGACCTTTTGCTCAAAGGGTTTATTAAACAATTCAGATCAGTGTATATATTGGAGAATGTTTTCCTTTACTTTTTAGAATAAAAAATCTAGTTTTATAGTTCAAATTGAATGTTCTGTTAATGCACATTGCATATAAACGCTGCTCTGAAATGTGCGTGCATTCATGGAAGAAAAAAATCGGATTAAAAGTCAGTATTATTTGCTATTTTCAGGGTTATCTTTCCTCTGAACACAATTTATGTTAAGTAAAGCACATTTTTTTTTAAATTAGCTTATGCTTTACATTGGTCAAGGTCATTGAATGAAGCATCCGGTCTTACTTCCCCAAGCATACTTTCTCAAGGATCAGTTATTGGCTTGATCACACTTACAGGCTGAAAAGCCCACGTGGAAGTGGAAACAAAGGCTATTAATACCCTTATCAAAGTTTATGAGTGAGTCAAGAGACAAAACCTTGAATCTTCGCGGTAGGAATATCTGAAAGGGAGGATTGGTAACACCCTCGCTCCGCCCCACTTAGTCGTAGTTTACGGTACGCAGGGAGACATGGAGGCGGTATTCTTGTTTTCCACGCCAGAAGAGTAGGCTAGCTCTAAACAAGCATAAATTCTGCTCACGAGAAATCAACCTACATTTTACATTGACAAAGAAATAAAGTTTTTAAGTATTATATATAACAACAGCCGTGTGAGTGAGTGATCGGATTTACGTCATGGACTCACTTTTCTACTAAGGTCCAGAACGGGGCCATCTTTAGCAAGTGCTCGTTACCCTTAGTTAATGCCCTATCTAACCTCAGAGCGTGGCAGGCCACGACCTTACCAACCAAAGTCGCAAGCGTTATCACTTCGCCACGGTGGCCAATAAAAACAAGTCGAGAGTCGATGAATTTTTGCTTTTTAGATATGCACTGGCGTTAAAATGATGGCCATTCACATCCAATGGCAGAAACTGAATGACCAATTACGCCCATTGACGGGATATGATTGACTGCTCATAACGGCATTATTTTGAGTAAGAATTATGACCCATTCTTCACCGAATTTTTTTTTTATATTTAATATTCACAGGCACTCAGTATGTTTTTTTTTTATTATTCAGATAACTGTACATGGGGACATGTGCACATGGGCACTCCCAGTGATATTGCAGTTGATAAACATTACAGTCTATGTTTGGTTATGTATAAATAAAATATTAATAGAATTTGCAATTAATTTTAAATATCATAGCAAGTAATTAATAATAAAATATAGTGTAATAATTGATTGATGGCAGAAGAGCACTCTGCGATTATTAATTAAGAGTAATATTATTATGGTTTACATGTATTAATAGCAGATGAACACTCTGCAATTATTAATTAAGAGTAAATATTTTTAACAATATTTTCAATAGCCCTTGTTGAGTGCTATCATGTAAGTTAAATTTCCACTTTTCAACAGTACTACTGCAGACAATTTGAAGCAGATATAGAATAAAAATTTTCAGCTTAGAGTAATAAGTAGGTACATGTTTGTGTGATTTTTTTTTTCATTTCAGTGGCATTCATATATCAGAGGCTGTCGTGTACATTGTGATAAGAGATGGGATTTTAACCTTAATTCCTTATCTACATGAAAGATAAACACGGATAAAGATAAGATATGATGGATCTGAAAGGTACAACTGATATGTTTCATATTTTGATAGAAGGACACTTATATTATTGATAATATAGATAACGGATGTTGCCTAATTGTTTTGTGAGATACGGGTTAATTTATTAATCAATTATTTAATTAATTTATATATAATTTATATATCTTTAAATTAGTTTGAATTCACAAATTTTATTAAGGAACATTGTCTATCATAATTAGACAAAACTAACAGAAATAGATTTCTCTCCAGTTTCTTCTGACACATTCTAATTTGTGAAAGCCTCAAAACGAAATTGTAGACAGTCGAAGTTAATAATAATATTATTTACTACTGGAGTTGTCTTCTCTATCCACTCTCTCAGACTTCATTCTGCTTTTTTTTTTTCTCTTCCTCTTTACTCTCGTCATCTTACTATGCCTCCTTTTTCCCCCCTCTTCCTCCTCCACTTCCCCTTCGTTCTCTTCCTCATCCTTCTCGTCCTCTTATTCCTCCTCGTCGTCTTCCTCCTCCTCCACTTCCTACTCATCCTCATTCTCCTCCTCCTCCTCCACTTCCTCCTCGTCCTCTTCCTCATCCTTCTCGTCCTTGTTCTCTTATTCCTCCTCGTCCTCTTCCTCCTTCTCCTCCTCCTCCTCCACTTCCTCCTCGTCCTCTTCCTCATCCTTCTCGTCCTCGTCCTCGTCCTCTTATTCCTCCTCGTTGTCTTCCTCCTCCTCCACTTCCTCCTCGTCGTCTTCCTCCTACTCCTCCTCCTCCTCCTCCTCCTCCTCCACTTCCTCCTCCTTCCTCTTCCTCCTTATCGTCTTACTCCTCCTCCTCCTTCATCCTCCTCGTCGTCTCCCTTCTCCTCCACTTCCTCCTCGTCCTCCTCCTCCACCTCCTCCACTTCCTCCTCCTCCTCCTCCTCCTCCTCCTCATTAAGTGACACATCAAGAAAAGAATAATGGCGATACTACTGCCATTCGAGTGGGTCGTTGCACTCGGTGTTAAGTATGTGAAACTGCATTAAGAGGAAGAGAAAGAGTGATAGAATATGTGATACTGCAAGAGAGAGAGAGAGAGAGAGGAGAGAGAGAGAGAGAGAGAGAGAGAGGATGTGATGCCAAAAAGTATGATTATAACACCAAGGAATTACAACGTTTCTGATATATGACTTAATTCCGTTTTGATTTTAATATGAATTTTATGGTAAGTGTTTGAGTATTTGATTTCTTGTACTCGGGACTTCACCATAATTATTATTATTATTATTATTATTATTATTTTTATTATTGAATATAAATTACTACTTTTACTATTATTATTGGATATAAATTACTACTTTTATTATTATTATTGTATATAAATTATTATTATTATTATTATTATTATTATTATTATTATTGTTATTATTACAGCAGTAAAAATATATCTTAAAAATATACCTATTAACGTAACTGTATTTAATAAATGTGGCTTTAAAAATTGATATAGATCCTTTAATACTCAAACCTTATCTAAAGCAAAGATAAGAAGATAAACAGTGTATATAAACAAACAAACAAACAAACAGTAAGTGTATCTTTCTCTTTGTCGACAGCTTTAGCCCATTTCTATATGGGGTCGCTTTTTTATCTGGTTTTACGTCACGAACTCCCTCTTCTGGTAAGGGCTAGGATATTGTCTTCTAACAAAGGACTTAGGCATTGGCATGTGAGACCGTTACCCTGATTGAATGCCCTTTCTAATCTCAGACCGTTGTGGATCTCGAACCCAAGATCTGACGAAGCAAAGTCGCGCACGTTACCGCTCGGCCACGGCGGCCACAAGTAAACAGTATTTTTTTTTTTTTTTTATGATTGTGAGGCCAGGACGGGCCAAAAACAATTATAAAATAAAACAGCACTCATCGGGCCTGGGCACGAAGAATACACAAAGTAAAGAGAAACAGAGATGGAGAGTGTAATGACTTGTCAGATGTGAAGGGATAATAAAAGATGTGTGATGAATATCCAATAATATTCAATGTAGATGTAGGCATAAAAAAAGAACCGTAAATGAAGGAAGACTTAACATCAAACTGTCTTGGACAGACTTATTTAAGGTCAAAAAACCTTCAGCTGTAGTATCGCAACGGGCGACTGGTGCCATGAGCTATATAAAGTTCAAGAAAAGAGGGCAATAGTTTTATTGGGACTGGAATTTATTATGCATTTTCTCAAGGTTGGTAAAGGATTCCTCAAAGGGGAGAGAGAGAGAGAGAGAGAGAGAGAGAGAGAGAGAGAGAGAGAGAGAGAGAGAGAACTTGAGTGAGTTGAGTTCTGCATTCAGATTCTTTTAGGTCTGATGTGAGAGAGAGAGAGAGAGAGAGAGAGAGAGAGAACTTGAGTGAGTTGAGTTCTGCATTCAGATTCTTTTAGGTCTGAAGTGGGAGAGAGAGAGAGAGAGAGAGAGAGAGAGAGAGAGAGAGAGAGAGAGAGAGAGAGAGAGAGAGAGAGAGAGAGAGAGAGAACTTGAGTGAGTTGAGTTCTGCATTCAGATTCTTTCAGGTCTGAAGTGACGTCTATCTCTCGGAGGCATTGTAAATGTCCGGAGACTCGGTTCAACAACAACCAAGAGAAATATTCTTAACCGAATTTGTTTTCTTGTCATCCTTGTTAATGCAAGAATTTTTAGACTGATAAAGTAATGCCTTTGTAAAACTTCTCAGGAAATGTTCAACGTAGATAAAGAAATGTTCTCGATATATTTTCTAGTTGAAACGAATTTGTGTTTTTTAAGAAAAAGAAAGTTTTGTTATCAATTTTCGATATTAATCAATGCCTTTAATTTTTAGTTTTAATCATTAACTAATTCTCTCTCTCTCTCTCTCTCTCTCTCTCTCTCTCTCTCTCTCTCTCTCTCTCTCTCTCTCTCTCTCTCTCTCTCTCTCTCTCTCTCTCTCTCTCTCTCTCTCTCTTGTATGAGTCATGCGTTTTTAATTATGACTTTTATCGTTAATATAATTAACAGCTTTGAGTAGTCACCGTGACTCAAGCGGTAGCATCCGAGACTCTGAGGCGTCAGGTCGAGGGTTCGCGCCCCTTCACGGTCTGAGGTTAGCAAGGGCATGCACTCAGGGTAGCGATTACATCTGCCAAAACCAGTCCTTCGCAAGAAGGCAACCGTCCTAGCCCTTGGTAGTAAAGGGAGTCCGTGACGTAAAACCGGAATAATTAACAGCTTTGAATTCAAAGTAGTTGTATATGTTCGTTGCATTTAAATTAGATGTTCAGCTGTACATTAACATTATTTGATTTAATTTCCCACGTAGCTTTTTTTAAGGGTTTCCGTTCATTTAAAGCTCTAAATATCTTCTACAATATTTATAAAGTTGCAAATCTAATCACGCGTTATAGACAAAGTTCCGGTTTTACGTCACGGACTCCCTTCTCTATCAAGGGCTAGGACGGTTGCCTTCTTGCGAAGGACTTGTTTTGGCAGATGTATCGTTACCCTGAGTGCATGCCCTTTCTAACCTCAGACGGTGACGGGGCGCGAACCCTCGGCCTGACGTCTCAAAGTCGCGGACGCTACCGCTTGAGCCACTCATTGTAGACGAAGTGAACAATTGAAATCGTGTCAAAGTTTATTGCAAGAGTGAGTTAATAATTAGTGCAAATTAAAAAAAGCAAAACACAGATGTTATGTAAACGCTGTGGATTGTATAAATATATAGGCCTATAGTAATTAAACAGTAGGACCTCAATTATCTCATTTTTTTTAATATGCCAATGGAAGGGATATATTTTTCCTTTGTGAGTGTTATTAGTGATTTGTTTTTATATTTCATTGTGAATTTGTTAAGGAGTGTTGCTTACATGTGTGCGATGGAATGCATTCGCATACGTTTGGCCAGGTGCCAGTGTTCGTATTTGTGCATGCATTCATAAGTTGCTTGTTTTTATACAAGTCATGTGTTTGTGTAAATGTCGTATGGTATTATATCCCCATTTGGTAAAGTGCCACTGGCCATTATCTATCTATCTATCTATCTATATATATATATATATATATATATATATATATATATATATATATATATATATATATATATATATATATATATATATATAGAGAGAGAGAGAGAGAGAGAGAGAGAGAGATTAATAAAAACAATGACTGGATTAGCTGATGGCTTTACACTCTTCATAAAAATGATTTAGTTACTCAGATAGCAGTCCCTAGTATATTTAAGACGTAATTGTTGCAATTTTATTTGTCTAAAGTTATTTATGACTTCCGAAACTAATAATCGCTTTGATTCGAATAAGCCATGTTGAACTGAGCTACAGAGAGAGAGAGAGAGAGAGAGAGAGAGAGAGAGAGAGAGAGAGAGAGAGAGAGAGAGAGGTGATTGTCTTATGTATATTTATATATAAGCTACAATCACTATTGTAAGAGGTGTGGTCGAGTCAGAGCGCACATCATTTTAGGTAGGACTTTGGCTGGAGCTGTCCCACCTGAACCCTTCTATATGTCGATGGGGATCTTTAAGTCCCCTTGCTCAGCTCCATTTAATCGAGTTTTAGTCACCCAGAAAGAAAGAATACATAACAATGTACTAGACAATTAGAATATGAACTACAGGAGGTAGAGGACGCTAGACATGTGACTTGGATAGAGTATACATATATTTCAATATGTTATCTGCTGCCTTTCCTGATCTATTGTCATCTCAGGGCATAATCTTGCCATACTATTAGGTTTTCACTACTCTGCTTATTCTTTCAGCCTGTTCTTAAAAAGCTGTTTCTTCTCTCACTGTTTCCCTGGTGCTCGGGCCCAAATGAGGGCATCTTTCTTTCCCTGTTCCGGTGTCACACTCATACCCCCCCCCAGAAAAATGGATCAACTGAAGAATCTCCCCCCAGAGTACCCAACTGAAGAATCTCCCCAACTGAGATCAACTGAAGAGTCTCGCCCCCCGAGTGCCCGGCGTAACAATTTCAGAGATAAACTAGAGCTGGGTAGTGTTGTGCATGTCAAATGGGAAGGGATGTGTTAGGTTAGGTTTGGTTAGGTTAGGTCATGTCTGTGTTTATCTACCTTGGAATATATGGATGGATAGATGAATTTCAATTACGAAATAAAGACCTAACCTAATCTAACCAAACCTTAACAGGCAGACAGTACTGAAGAATCTCCCCCTAACTCAGATCAACGGAAGAATCTCCCCTATGGGTGGGTCTGGGGAGAGAGTCTTTAGTTGATCCCCCCCCAAAAAAAAAAAAAGAAAATAAGCTTTTAAAGGTACCGTACAACGACTTGAGCTTGGCCGGATTTTTAGCACTTGCCATGATCTTGACCTACTAATGGTAATGACCGCAATGAGTTTGCATTCATTGATTCTAAAGGGCTCCTTCTTAACTTAATTGTTCCGGTTTTACGTCACGGACTCCCTTTTCTACCAAGGGCTAGGACGGTTGCCTTCTTGCGAAGGACTTGCTTTGGCAGATGTAATCCTTACCCTGAGTGCATGCCCATGCTAACCTCAGACCGTGACGGGGCGCGAACCCTCGACCAGACGCCTCAGAGTCGCGGACGCTGCCGCTTGAGCCACGGTGACTACTCCTACTTAAGGCTATTAATAGTCATTACAATTAAGTTCCTTCTTAACTTAATTGTAATGACTATTAATAGCCTTAAACTTGTTTCTCTATTATTATTTTTATTATTATTATTATTATTATTATTATTATTATTATTATTATTATTATTGTGGAGATAATATCTTTTAGTCAGGTCATTGTATAGCTTTAGTACAATCTGAAGGATCTTTTCTTTCACTTAAACTATATTATTTCAGAAATAAAAGTGTAGTCACCGTGGCTCAAGCGGTAGCGTCCGCGACTCTGAGGCGTCAGGTCGAGGGTTCGCGCCCCGTCACGGTCTGAGGTTAGCAAGGGCATGCACTCAGGGTAACGATTACATCTGCCAAAACAAGTCCTTCGCAAGAAGGCAACCGTCCTAGCCCTTGGTTGAAAAGGGGGTTCGTGACGTAAAAACCGGAGCATTTCAGAAATAAAAGTAGTTTTTTATATGTCAGTGCTGTAATGAATTCATGTACAATCTATAATTGGAGGAAATATCTATAATTCTACTGGTAAATAAATTGTTACAAAAAAGTAGAAATCAAGGAATGCAGCGAGAACTAGCGATGACTCACAGAGTTCTCGAGAAGAGTCACTTGAGAGGAGACGAGAGAGAGAGAGAGAGAGAGAGAGAGAGAGAGAAACTCGGTTGACCCCCTTCCCAGTGTGTTCATATCTTTTCTCACTTGAGTTGTTTTCTCATGTGAGAAAATACTTTGTTTTTTTTTTCCCCTAAGAACTTCTTTTATACTATCTTATTGTTTACTTAAATAACGAGGCCTTTTTTTGTTTGTTTCTGTGCTTTACAGCTTTTATGATATGTACAGAACTAAGTAATGGGTGGCCCATGGTATCAGCCGCCCGGTGCGATACTAAATATGAGTTGTTGTTTTTTTTAGATTTAAATAGGACTATGGGATAACTCGATATTAAGTCTTCCTTCAGTTACGGATCCATTTCTATGCTTACATATACACTGAATATTTTTACATATTTTTTACACCTCTTATTATCCCTTCACATCTGACAAGTCACAACACTCGATGTTTCTCTTTGCTTTATGTTTTTTCATGCCCAGGCCCGATGAGGGCAATTTACTTCGCCCGTCTTAGTGTCCCCCCCCCACACACACGCACACTCACAAAAAACAATGACGATGGAACTTGAAGCTTAGCCAGGTAAACTATACAGTTTACCTGTATACCCCCCTCCCACGCACACTCACAAAAAACAATGACGATGGAACTTGAAGCTTAGCCAGGTAAACTATACAGTTTACCTGTATACCCCCCCCCACGCACACACTCAAAAAACAATGACGATGGAACTTGAAACTTGGCCAGGTAAACTATACAGTTTACCTGTATACCCCATGTGGAGAAGGCATTTGTCTAAGTCTACATTTCTTCTTTCATGTTCCTTGAAGTTTACTATTTTAATTTACATTTCTCTCATCAAATACTGGCTTTGTTTACATTTCTCTTATCAAGTACTGCTTTTGTTTACATTTCTCATGTCCAGTTTTAAAAGACAAAAAAGTCAGAATTAGATATGGATATCCTCTTATTTTTAGGTCATGAAACCTATTGTCCTTAAAAAATTTTAAGTTAGTGGGGTTTAGATCATTGGGAAATGCAGCTGAAACGCACACACACACACACACACACACACAGATTGCATATTCCTAGACTTCCAGAAAGCGTTTGACACTGTTCCACATGGGAGACTTATTGGGAAGCTGCAATCAATGGCTAGAATAGGTGGAAATGTCTTGGAATGGATAAAAACTTACTTAGAAGGAAGGGAACAGAGGGTTAGAGTAAGACACTCAGTGTCTGAATGGAGAAGAGTTAGTAGTGGAGTTCCACAGGGTTCAGTTTTAGGGCCACTTTTGTTCCTTGTATATGTAAATGACCTACCAGAGTCTGTAAATTCATTCATGAATATGTTTGCAGATGATGCAAAGATTGTGAAGAAAGTAAAAAACGAGAACAATGGTAGAGAACTTCAGGAGGATCTAAATAATCTGCATGAGTGGTCAGAAAAGTGGCTAATGAAATTCAATACCTCAAAATGTAAGGTAATGAGAATGGGTACAAGTGCAAGAAGGCCCAAGCTTGACTACTCGGTGGCTGGAGTACAACTTCAGGAGACAGAAAATGAGAGAGATCTAGGAGTAAACATATTGGCAGATTTGTCTCCAGAAATACATATAAATGGCGTAGTAAGGGCAGCATATGCATTCTTATCAAATGTAAGGGTAGCCTTCAGGCACATGGACAAGGAAATGTTCAGAAATATTTATGTAACCTATGTGAGGCCAAAACTCGAATATGCAGCCCCCTTTTGGAATCCGCACTTGAAAAAGCACATAGCTAAGCTTGAAAAAGTTCAAAGACATGCCACGAAACTGGTGCCAGAAATACGCAATCTCGGTTATGATGAGAGGCTGAGGGAATTAGACTTGCCATCACTCGAAGCTAGAAGAGTAAGGGGGGATATGGTGACAGTCTTTAAATTCCTTCATGGTTATGATAGAGTGGATAGGGATCGATATTTCGATATGGCTGGCTCTAGAACTAGAGGTCATAGTTTGAAGCTTCGGAAGAAAACTTGTTTGCAGGATGTAAGGAAATACTTTTTCAGTGTAAGAGTAGTTGATAATTGGAATTCGCTAAGCGAGGAGGTAGTTAATGCTACCTCAATCCATAGTTTTAAGGACAGGTATGATAAGTATCACTAAGTCTAAAAATGGAACCGATCAGGAGACGGGAAGATACGAGCTTTGGGCTCTTTCCCGTAAACACAATTAGGTAATCAATTAGGTAATCACACACACACACACACACACACACACACACACACACACACACACACACACACAAATTGTAAACAAATTCATGCTCTGACCAGATTATTGTATAGTTGGAAACAAAGATTGCGTTCAGGATATTCCACAAATAATCCACACATCATTAAGAATATTCCACAAATAATCCACACATCATTTAGAATATTCCACAAACAATCTACACATCATTAAGAATATTCCACAAATAATTCACACATCTTTAAGAATATTTCACAAATAATCCACACATCATTACTAATATTCCACAAATAATCCACACATCATTAAGAATATTGCACTAATAATCCACACATCTTTAAGAATATTTCACAAATAATCCACACATCATTACTAATATTCCACAAATAATCCACACATCATTAAGAATATTGCACAAATAATCCACACATCATTAAGAATATTCCACAAATAATCCACACATCTTTAAGAATGTAATCCATACCAAGGGTCCTTTATATTCCTTCCTGACTTAATTTTGTTTCGCCTTTAATTAATTAGGAATTGAATGCGCTCTCATTAAATTCCTTGTTCTTATCTTTGTTTTTTTAATATTGGCAAGATTTTTGTTTAAAAAAAAATTCGCAATTCTAATTCTTTGATTAAAAACCTTTCATGCGTTTTTTTTTCATTGTTTTCTATTTCTTTCTTTTTTTGCCTAGTTTTCTGTCTTCTTCCCATTCCACTTATCCAAATCTGTTTTCTATTTTTTCATGTATTTTTTCTTTCTCTCCTTTGTATAACTCCTTTTCATAGGGTGTTACATCTATCCCAGGCTCCTTTAGAAATCCTAATGGGACTCACTGCAGGATGTCTGAATGGAAAAGGAGTACAATTGGGGGGGGGGTGCTAGAGGTGCTGTGAAGAAGGGCATGTTATGGAAAGGAGGAGGGTTTGGGTCTCTGTTGGATGGAAGATAGGCTGTGGGATGGTAAGTCCAAGGGTAAAAAAAAAATGGTGGAAATGAA
>JAXCGZ010000863.1:0-12500 GCA_037179515.1 Halocaridina rubra
GTGATACACCTTTCATAGCCTCTCTTTGCCTCTCTCCTTTTACTTAGGTATTCATCACTTGCTTTTTTATACTTCTGGCAGAAATTTAAGCTTTTTCTCCTTAGCTCTCTTGCACTCATTATTGATCCACTTCTCTCTGGGATGAATAACTCCTATATTATTGGAAGGTACACAACAATCTACTATCTTCCCATATTCCACACAAAACATTTCTTGTACAGATTTGTTGTTAAATAAGGTCCTCCAGTCATAACTGCAATAAGCTCATTAATTTAATGCAGTCTCCTTTTGGAATGCTCCCCCCCCCCATGTCCTTAGTGCCTCTTCTTTAAGGAAGAACATCTTTGATGATATTCTCCATCAAAAACACACAGTGGTCACTTTTTCCAATCGGTGGTTCATACTAATTTTTTTTTCAATATCCAACACATTATTTGTGATTTCTAGATCAAGCAGCGATGGCTCATCCCCACCCCTGGCCATTGCTGGTTCCAGTACATGTTGGTGTAGGAAATTCCATTATACATAATCTAGGAATCTTGCCCCAAATGAGTCCTCCCCACTGTGTGAGTCAAGTCTTATCCAATCTATCTCTCTATGATTAAAATCTTCCATAATCAAAATCCTACATTTCTCTCCCGCGCAATGTTAACAACTGAGTTTATGACTTCAATAGTACATATGTGACTTTCCTCGTCTTCATTTCTTCCCTCATTAAACCTTCTAGCTTCTTGCAACAAGTTTTTTATTCTTTCCATCTATTGCTCTGTTTTATATGGTATAATGAATATTGTTTAAAATTTTTGAAGATCTAGTTCTTTTCTCAACATATTTCTAGTTACTTTCATTGATCTTGCCTTTCCTTCCCTAGAATATCTACCAATTTGGTGAATGTTTACACTATTCTCCGGACCACTAACTACTCCAAGCATCCTTATCAGGTCTAAAACCTTAGCTTTCAAATCTCCCCATCCATGTTGACTCCTGGGATTCACTTATGCCTGAGATTACCACTGTCTTCTCTTTATCAAGAGCCTGTTTAATCAGAGGATTAGTCCTTTCCATCAGAAGAAAGCAGTGAAGTAGCATTTAATTTATTCAGGTTGTGATTCAACTGTTTGTTGTTATCTTCTTGTTTAGAAATTCTAGTTTCTAGTTCACTCTTTTCCCCTTCAAGCTTTTTTACTAATTTTTCTAGTTCCTTTCTCTCTTGCCCTTGTGCCTTTGTGTGTGTGTGATTACCTAATTGTGATTACCTAATTGTGTTTACGGGAAAGAGCCCAAAGCTCGTATCTTCCAGTCTCCTGATCGGTTCCATTGTATACTTAGTGATACTTATCATACCTGTCCTTAAAACTATGGATTGAGATAGCATTAACTACCTCCTCGCTTAGCCAATTCCAATTATCAACTACTCTTACACTGAAAAAGTATTTCCTTACATCCTGCAAAGAAGTTTTCTTACGAAGCTTCAAACTATGACCTCTAGTTCTAGAGCCAGCCATATCAAAACATCGATCCCTATCCACTCTATCATAACCATGAAGGAATTTAAAGACTGTCACCATATCCCCCCCTCACTCTTCTAGCTTCGAGTGATGGTAAGTCTAATTCCCTCAGCCTCTCATCATAACTGAGATTGCGTATTTCTGGCACCAGTTTCGTGGCATGTCTTTGAACTTTTTCAAGCTTAGCTATGTGCTTTTTCAAGTGCGGATTCCAAAAGGGGGCTGCATATTCGAGTTTTGGCCTCACATAGGTTACATAAATATTTCTGAACATTTCCTTGTCCATGTGCCTGAAGGCTACCCTTACATTTGATAAGAATGCATATGCTGCCCTTACTAGGCCATTTATATGTATTTCTGGAGACAAATCTGCCAGTAAGTTTACTCCTAGCTCTCTCTCATTTTCTGTCTCTTGAAGTTGTACTCCAGCCACCGAGTAGTCAAGCTTGGGCCTTCTTGCACTTGTACCCATTCTCATTATCTTACATTTTGAAGTATTGAATTTAATTAGCCACTTTTCTGACCACTCATGCAGATTATTTAGATCCTCCTGAAGTTCTCTACCATTGTTCTCGTTTTTTACTTTCTTCACAATCTTTGCATCATCTGCAAACATATTCATGAATGAATTTACAGACTCTGGTAGGTCATTTACATATACAAGGAACAAAAATGGCCCTAAAACTGAACCTTGTGGAACTCCACTACTAACTCTTCTCCATTCAGACACAGTGTCTTACTCTAACCCTCTGTTCTCTTCCTTCTAAGTAAGTTTTTATCCATTCCAAAACATTTCCACCTATTCTAGCCATTGATTGCAGCTTCCTAATAAGTCTCCCATGTGGAACAGTGTCAAACGCTTTCTGGAAGTCTAGGAATATGCAATCTGCCCAGCCCTCTCTTTCCTGTAAGATTTGGCTTACCTCATCATAAAATTCTAATAAGTTTGTTACTGTTGATCTACCTTCTCTGAAGCCATATTGCCTCACTGACAAAAAGTTGAAGGATTCCAAGTGAAGAGAGATATGTTTCCTTAGTAGTTTCTCCATAACTTTGCAAACTATGCTGGTCAAGGAAACTGGTCTATAGTTCAGAGCCGTATCCCTCCTTCCCTTTTTGAAGATAGGTATCACATTTGCTTGTTTCCAGCATCTTGGAATCTCCCCCGACTCCAGTGACTCCTTAAATATGATACTTAGTGCCACTGATATTGTGTTTGCGCATTTTTTAAGCACATGAGGGGATATGTCGTCAGGACCTGTAGCTGTATGAACATCTAAATCCATCAGCGCTTTGCATACCTCTGTGGCTGTAAGGTTGATGTTCTCTAATACCGGCCCTTGAGCTTCTATCACTGCAATCTGAGGGGGTGGGGTATTTTCTACTGTAAATACTGACTGAAACTCCTTGTTCAATTCTTTGCAGATCTCTTCATCCGTCTCTGTGATGCTTCCATCCGCTCTCTTTAGCCTTAAAACCTGTTCTTTTACCTTCAGTTTTCCTCTGATAAAGCTGTGGAAAAGCTTGGGATTTTCTTTAGCCTTCCTGGTGATGTCCCTCTCATAGTCTCTCTCTGCCTCTCTCCTTTTACTTAGGTAGTCATTTCTTGCTCTTTTGTAGGTTTGCCAGGCATTTATGTTTTTTCTCCTCCTATACCTTTTCCAGCATTTGTCTCTCCACTCCTTAGCTCTTTTACAACCATTATCGAACCATTTCTCTCTGGCATGAATTACACCTACTTTGGTGACAGGTATGCAGCAATCTACTATCTTCCCATATTTCTCACAAAAGATGTCATACATTTCTTGTACAGATTTGTTGTAAAATAAGGTTCTCCAGTCAATAACTGCAAAAAGCTCATTCATTTTGATGTAATCTCCTTTCGGATAGTTCCTCCTCATGTCCTCAGTGCCTCTACTCTCAGGAAGAATATCTTCAATGATATTCTCCATCAACAACACACAGTGGTCACTCTTTCCAATTGGTGGTTCATACTCAATTTTTTCAATATCCAACACATTATCTGTGAACACTAGATCAAGCAGTGATGGCTCATCCCCACCCCTGGCCCTTGTTGGTTCCATTACATGTTGGTGTAGGAAATTCCCTTGCACGCAATCTAGGAATCTTGCCCCGAATGAGTCCTCACCACTGTGTGGGTCAAGATTTATCCAATCTATCTCTTTATGATTAAAGTCTCCCATAATCAAAATTCTACATTTTTTTTTCCCGTGCCATGTTAACAACTGAGTTTATGACTTCAATAGTACCTATATGACTTTCCTCATAAACTTCAAGCCTATATTGGTTCCTTGGTGGGTTGTATACAACAGTTACTACAATGCTCTCTGAGCCAGTATTTATGCGAGCAACAAGAAATTCCTTGAACTCACTTTCTATAGCCAAGTTTATTTCTTTGACTTGAATCCTTTCACTTATGAGCAGTGCTATCCCTCCACCAGTCCTCTCACATCTTTCAACCCTTAGTATTCTGAAGCCCTTAGGAAAAACTGTGACACTGTTTATGTCCTCACTCAACTTAGTCTCTGTAATTGCTACTATATCTGCCTTACTGTTGTGAATCCTATCTTTTAATTCTACTGCCTTACCAGCTAATCCATCAGCATTTGTGTATAACAATCTTAATGAGGCCCCATTCCCTGATCTTCTGTCATTATCTTCTTTATCTTCCCTTTGTCTGGAAGAACTCTGTAATGAAAATTTTTCTTCTCTTCTTCATTTCTTTCATCATTTAACCTTCTTGCCTCTTGCAACAAGATTTTGATCTTTCCCATCTCTTCCTGTGTTCTGTATCGTCTAATGAACACTTCTTTGAATTCTTGAAGGTCTTTTAGACTTTTTTTTCTCAACAATATTTCCCTACATGTTTCCCCTCTCTCAAAGGTTACTTTTGTTGGTCTCGGCTTTCCTTCCCTCGAATATTTACCTAGTTGGTGTATGTTTACAATATCCTCAGGACCACATACTACTCCAAGCTTTCTTATCAGGTCTACAATGCTAGCTTTATTTTCTTCAAGTCTCCCCTGCCATGTTGGCTCCTGGGATTCACTTATGCCTGAGATTACCACTGTCTTCTCCTTATCAAGTGCCTGTCTGATGAGTGGGCTTGCCCTTTCCATCACAACATCTTTCATTTTTTCGATTACTGTCTCTTTATAGTCAACTGTTTGTATGTTTTCCAGTGCCACCACCTTTACAGCCTCTTTTACTGCCCCATTCCCCTTTAGTGCATCAGCAAAGGAAGTTTTCATGGCATCATTTTCCATATTCAGCTCCTGGAACTCTTTTCTGAACTGTTCAATGTTTTCCTTAATCTGGACATTCCAAGCAGCAATCTCGTCTCTCTCAGAAGAGAGCAGTGTGATTACCTAATTGATTACCTAATTGTGTTTACGGGAAAGAGCCCAAAGCTCGTATCTTCCCGTCTCCTGATCGGTTCCATTTTAGACTTAGTGATACTTATCGTACCTGTCCTTAAAACTATGGATTGAGATAGCATTAACTACCTCCTCGCTTAGTGAATTCCAATTATCAACTACTCTTACACTGAAAAAGTATTTCCTTACATCCTGCAAAGAAGTTTTCTTACGAAGCTTCAAACTATGACCTCTAGTTCTAGAGCCAGCCATATCGAAATATCGATCCCTATCCACTCTATCATAATCATGAAGGAATTTAAAGACTGTCACCATATCCCCCCTTACTCTTCTAGCTTCGAGTGATGGCAAGTCTAATTCCCTCAGCCTCTCATCATAACCGAGATTGCGTATTTCTGGCACCAGTTTCGTGGCATGTCTTTGAACTTTTTCAAGCTTAGCTATGTGCTTTTTCAAGTGCGGATTCCAAAAGGGGGCTGCATATTCGAGTTTTGGCCTCACATAGGTTACATAAATATTTCTGAACATTTCCTTGTCCATGTGCCTGAAGGCTACCCTTACATTTGATAAGAATGCATATGCTGCCCTTACTACGCCATTTATATGTATTTCTGGAGACAAATCTGCCAGTATGTTTACTTCTAGATCTCTCTCATTTTCTGTCTCTTGAAGTTGTACTCCAGCCACCGAGTAGTCAAGCTTGGGCCTTCTTGCACTTGTACCCATTCTCATTACCTTACATTTTGAGGTATTGAATTTCATTAGCCACTTTTCTGACCACTCATGCAGATTATTTAGATCCTCCTGAAGTTCTCTACCATTGTTCTCGTTTTTTACTTTCTTCACAATCTTTGCATCATCTGCAAACATATTCATGAATGAATTTACAGACTCTGGTAGGTCATTTACATATACAAGGAACAAAAGTGGCCCTAAAACTGAACCCTGTGGAACTCCACTACTAACTCTTCTCCATTCAGACACTGAGTGTCTTACTTTAACCCTCTGTTCCCTTCCTTCTAAGTAAGTTTTTATCCATTCCAAGACATTTCCACCTATTCTAGCCATTGATTGCAGCTTCCTAATAAGTCTCCCATGTGGAACAGTGTCAAACGCTTTCTCCAAGTCTAGGAATATGCAATCTGCCCAGCCCTCTCTTTCCTGCAAGATTTGGCTTACCTCATCATAAAATTCTAATAAGTTTGTTACTGTTGATCTACCTTCTCTGAAGCCATGTTGCCTCACTGACAAAAAGTTGAAGGATTCCAAGTGAAGAGAGATATGTTTCCTTAGTAGTTTCTCCATAACTTTGCAAACTATGCTGGTCAAGGAAACTGGTCTATAGTTCAGAGCCGTATCCCTCCTTCCCTTTTTGAAGATAGGTATCACATTTGCTTGTTTCCAGCATCTTGGAATCTCCCCCGACTCCAGTGACTCCTTAAATATGATACTTAGTGCCACTGATATTGTGTTCGCATTTTTTAAGCACATGAGGGGATATGTCATCAGGACCTGTAGCTTTATGAACATCTAAATCCATCAGGGCTTTGCATACCTCTGTGGCTGTAACGTTAATGTTCTCTAATACCGGCCCTTGAGCTTCTGTCACTGCAATCTGAGGGGGTGGGGTATTTTCTACTGTAAATACTGACTGAAACTCCTTGTTCAATTCTTTGCAGATCTCTTCATCCGTCTCAGTGATGCTTCCATCCGCTCTCTTTAGCCTTAAAACCTGTTCTTTTACCTTCAGTTTTCCTCTGATAAAGCTGTGGAAAAGCTTGGGATTTTCTTTAGCCTTCCTGGTGATGTCCCTCTCATAATCTCTCTCTGCCTCTCTCCTTTTACTTAGGTAGTCATTTCTTGCTCTTTTGTAGGTTTGCCAGGCATTTATGTTTTTTCTCCTCCTATACCTTTTCCAGCATTTGTCTCTCCACTCCTTAGCTCTTTTACAACCATTATCGAACCATTTCTCTCTGGCATGAATTACACCTACTTTGGTGACAGGTATGCAGCAATCTACTATCTTCCCATATTTCTCACAAAAGATGTCATACATTTCTTGTACAGATTTGTTGTAAAATAAGGTTCTCCAGTCAATAACTGCAAAAAGCTCATTCATTTTGATGTAATCTCCTTTCGGATAGTTCCTCCTCATGTCCTCAGTGCCTCTACTCTCAGGAAGAATATCTTCAATGATATACTCCATCAACAACACACAGTGGTCACTCTTTCCAATTGGTGGTTCATACTCAATATTTTCAATATCCAACACATTATCTGTGAACACTAGATCAAGTAGTGATGGCTCATCCCCACCCCTGGCTCTTGTTGGTTCCATTACATGTTGGTGTAGGAAATTCCCTTGTATGCAATCTAGGAATCTTGCCCCAAATGAGTCCTCACCACTGTGTGGGTCAAGATTTATCCAATCTATCTCTTTATGATTAAAGTCTCCCATAATCAAAATCCTACATTTTTTCTCCCGTGCCATGTTAACAACTGAGTTTATGACTTCAATAGTACCTATATGACTTTCCTCATAAATTTCAAGCCTATTTTGGTTCCTTGGTGGGTTGCATACAACAGTTATTATAATGCTCTCTGAGTCAGTATTTATGCGAGCAACAAGAAATTCCTTGAACTCACTTTCTATAGCCAAGTTTATTTCTTCAACTTGAATCCTCTCACTTATGAGCAGTGCTATCCCTCCACCAGTCCTCTCACATCTTTCAACCCTTAGTATTCTGAAGCCCTTAGGAAAAACTGTGACACTGTTTATGTCCTCACTCAACTTAGTCTCTGTAATTGCTACTATATCTGCCTTACTGTTGTGAATCCTATCTTTTAATTTAACTGCCTTACCAGCTAATCCATCAGCATTTGTGTATAACAATCTTAATGAGGCCCCATCCCCTGATCTTCTGTCATTATCTTCTTTATCTCCCCTTTGTCTGGAAGTATTCTGTAACGAAAATTTTTCTTCTCTTCTTCATTTCTTTCATCATTTAACCTTCTTGCCTCTTGCAACAAGTTTTTGATCTTTCCCATCTCTTTCTGTGTTCTGTATCGTCTAATGAACACTTCTTTGCATTCTTGAAGGTCTTTTAGACTTTTTTTTCTCAACAATATTTCCCTACATGTCTCCCCTCTCTCAAAGGTTACTTTTGTTGGTCTCGGCTTTCCTTCCCTCGAATATTTACCTAGTTGGTGTATGTTTACAATATCCTCAGGACCACATACTACTCCAAGCTTTCTTATCAGGTCTACAATGCTAGCTTTATTTTCTTCAAGTCTCCCCTGCCATGTTGGCTCCTGGGATTCACTTATGCCTGAGATTACCACTGTCTTCTTATCAAGTGCCTGTCTGATGAGGGGGTTTGCCCTTTCCATCACAACGTCTTTCATTTTTTCGATTACTGTCTCTTTATAGTCAACTGTTTGTATGTTATCCAGTGCCACCACCTTTACAGCCTCTTTTACTGCCACATTCCCCTTTAGTGCATCAGCAAAGGACGTTTTCATGGCATCATTTTCCATATTCAGCTCCTGGAACTCTTTTCTGAACTGTTCAATGTTTTCCTTAATCTGAACATTCCAAGCAGCAATCTCGTCTCTCTCAGAAGAGAGCAGTGAACTAACATCTAATTCCTTTAGGTTGTCATTCAGCTGTTTGTTTTTATCTTCTTGTTTAGAAATTCTAGATTCTAGTTGACTCTTTTCCCCTTCCAGCTTCTTTATTCTTTTTTCTATTTCCTTTCTCTCCTGCCCTTGTGCTTTATTTGCCTCCTCCAAAGATCTTATTTGTTCTCTGAGTGTTCCATTCTCTTTCATTTCTCCATCCATATTCCGAATTTTATCATCAAGGCTTATAACCATTTCCTCTAACTTCTTGATTCTCTGTTTAAGTCCCCTGATGACTACCCCTTCTCCCGACATTTTTATGTTCTCCCTCTCACAGAATATAGAAAGAAGACGAGAAAGAGGAAAAAAAAGAAAAGAGAAAAACTTCTAATTTAGCTTCACACAGAATTTTTATATCTCCATATAAGTGCTATTTAGTGACTCAGTTTGTCTCCTTTCTGGTAACACACATCTTAACTTAAAAACTTGACCATGGTAATTTAAGTATAAAAAGAAAAACAAAAACAAAAGTCAAACCTGAAGGAAAATTCGAATTTGCGTTTGATGTGGCACCCACCTGTTTCTGTTATATATTCTTCCTAACTGATAAACTGACTTGCTAGCCAAGATATGTTATCACGGGATTAGACTTTACATTTAACTCAATATATATACAAAATAACAAAATAGTAAAAGAGAAAGCTAAAAGAAAAGCAAATAAAATGAAGAAAATAAGACTGCTGTACTACTTGGCAACTTAACTCAGTACTGTTGACAGGTGGGTATTTGGTAATTTTTTTTTCTTTTATTATTCAATTATTTCGTGTATCAAACTAACTAACTAGTTAATATAAATGGGAAGGATACTGATTTTAACAATATATAGAACCACAGGATCAGGTAAACGGCTTAAGAGCTTTCCCCAGTTTACACAAAAAAATAGGTAATGTGATGTGATGGCTCCACCTCTGGCAACTCTTCTAGATTTCCCTCAAGGCAGAACTGGACGGCTGCTTCTCTCTCTCCTCACGAAAAAGTTCTCAATTTTTTTTCCTTTAATATGAACAGTCTCGTCTTACAACAGATACAAGTTTTTGTACTCACAATACTCTGCAGGATTTCAGATTTATGGAAATTATGGTAAAGTTTTCCACTAAGCACTTAGTCACTCGAAACAGTTAAAAATTTAAGAGGAGCAGTTCCGTGTGTCACTGAACGCGCGGTGCGTGTGTGTGTGCATTGATGGTGGGAGGTTAGGGATGTTTCTAAAATTTAGTATTTTAGAAGTCACGAATATAATTATGTATTCATCTTCATAATATAGAAACGCTGAGGCAGTTCGTTGTTTCTTATATACTTCCATAACTCCCTTCATATCATATTTCCAATATTCTTCGTGAAATAGTTTATTTAATATATATATATATATATATATATATATATATATATATATATATATATATATATATATATATATATATATATATATATATATATATATATATATATATATATATATATATATATATATATATATATATATATATATATATATATATATATATATATATATATATATATATATGTATATATATATATATATATATATATATATATATATATATATATATATATATATATATATATATATATATATATATATATATATATATATATATATATATATATATATATATATATATATATATATATATTTATATATATGTATATATATATATATATATATATATATATATATATATATATATATATATATATATATATATATATATATATATATATATATATATATATATATATATATATATATATATATATATATATATGTATATATATGTATATATATAATATATATATATATATATATATATATATATATATATATATATATATATATATATATATATATATATATATATATATATATATATATATATATATATATATATATATATATATATATAAATCATTTTTTTACCCCGACCGAGACTCGAACCTAGGACTTATGATTACTAAGTCAAGGCGCCTTGACTTAGTAATCATAAGTCCTAGGTTCGAGTCCCGGTCGGGGTAAAAAAAAATGATTCATGTTTTCACATATGTAATGTGCTTATTTTGTTATATATATATATATATATATATATATATATATATATATATATATATATATATATATATATATATATATATATATATATATATATATATATATATATATAAATATATATATATATATATATATATATATATATATATATATATATATATATATATATATATATATATATATATATATATATATATATATATATATATATATATATATATATATATATATATATATATATATATATATATATATATATATATATATATATATATATATATATATATATATATATATATATTATATATATATATATATATATATATATATATATATATATATATATATATATATATATATATATATATATATATATATATTTACACACACACACACACACGAGTATGACACTGCGACAGACAAGAAAATTGCCCTCTTCAGGCCCGGATAATAAGAAAATTTTAAGAATAAGAAAAGTAGACGTTTCAGGACAAGGCAGAAATACAAAAAGGAAAAGGACAGGCTGTAAGAAAATTCGAAATATTGGGGACCTAGACATATATTAGGATTAGGCACTGAGATGACGATAGATCTGCTTTTTGAAGAAGGATATGTATAAAAATTGAGAATAAACAGTCAGAAGAACAGAGTTTAAAATCCTGGAGGTGCATGGGAAGAAGCAGTCGTTACACCCACTGTTTATATGGTATTATGAATACTGTTTCAAATTTTTGAAGATCTAGCTCTTTTCTCAACAAAACCTCTTGGCAAGTGTTACACGGCCTTGGCAGTTGGGAGGGATGCAACTCTCCAACTCATCAGAGCAGCGATGGAAGTAGTAGTGACAGAAAAGAGAAGGGGATGCTACATTACAGTTAAGAGAAGAATTCAAATTAAAAGCAAGAGAAGGATCACTGATGAGTATGGCTGCGTTAGATTCAGCCCTGTCAAGGAGATAAATATAAGAAGAAGCATCCCATATGTGTCTAAGCTGGGATGGATAAGGCCTTTAAGGATTTTATGTAACTGGAAAGAGAAAAATGAGAACATAGACGAAGCAGAGCTCACAATTTTTCGGATGAAGATTTAGAAATTTGTATTTTATGACACTCCCAAGACAATTTACAGGCTATCTGAATTTCTAATATATTAAGAAAATTAAGAGGATATATTTCGATTGTTTGGAAGAAAATAGAGCTATCAGGAGGAGATAAAGATAGAGTTGGCTAGAAATTGAACCTGAGGCATTAAATTTAATTAAGTCTTGGGTACCTGACTCAGTTACCCTCCGGAATTCGTAGTTGATAGCAGAAGTAAGAGTGATGCGAGACTGATTACGAGTAGCAGATGAAGGTTGTGAATAGAAGGAAAAGAAAAATTAATACTGTAGCGAATATTTTAGACAGTTCATCTGCAAATTCCTTAAGGAACTTTGCAGGGATACCATTGGGTCCTGATGCCTTGTTTATCTTTATAGACCGAAGAACCTTATTGACTTTGCTTGAAGAAAGAATAAGGGAGGGCATATGGTTAGAGAGGGGCAAAGTACAAGGAACAGTGATATAGAATCGCTTTTAGAGGAGTTAGAAGAAATATGAGAGCCATAGAGAGTTGCTTTGTCAGTGGGAGAACAAGCTAGATGAGGGGATGAAAGCCTCCTTTTCCAAGGTTATGATTTCAAAACCTTTTAGGATTACCTGATCAGGGTTGCGGGTCCAAAAGCAGTAGTAATACCATGGGAAGTCAAGGATAGCATTATGCATATCCTCTTGTTGGGTATTTCCAAAGTGCTCGTAACGGCGCTGAGTAGGAGGAATTGATGGAGGGGGAGTAATTATGGACGAG
>JAXCGZ010000863.1:25000-30000 GCA_037179515.1 Halocaridina rubra
TGAAAACATTGATAATTATTTACCCCGACCGGGACTCGAACCTAGGACTTATAATTACTAAGTCAAGGCGCTACCAACTACACACCACAGAAGGGTAAAAGGAATCCAACCTTATAGCTTATATCTGCTATACTTAGGGATGAACTCATTCTATCTGAATGCCGCTATGTTCATATTACAGATTCCCCAACCTCACTCGTGGCTTTATTTTCGTATTTAATTCAATTCCCAATCTCATTCGGGTCATACAATAACCAAATAAGCACATTACATATGTGAAAACATGAATCCTAATTTACCCCCACCGGGACTCGAACCTAGGACTTATAATTACTAAGTCAAGGCGCTACCAACTACACACCACAGAAGGTTAAAAGGAATCCAACCTTATAGCTTATATCTGCTATACTTAGGAATGAACGCATTCTATCTATAAGGCTATAAGGTTGGATTCCTTTTAACCTTCTGTGGTGTGTAGTTGGTAGCGCCTTGACTTAGTAATTATAAGTCCTAGGTTCGAGTCCCGGTCGGGGTAAAGAATGATTCATATATATATATATATATATATATATATATATATATATATATATATATATATATATATATATATATATATATATATATATATATATATATATATATATATATATATATATATATATATATATATATATATATATATATATATATATATATATATATATATATATATATATATATATATATATATATATATATATATATATATATCTATATATATATATATATATATATATATATATATATATATATATATATATATATATATATATATATATATATATATATATATATATATATATATATATATATATATATATATATATATATATATATATATATATATATATATATATATATATATATATATATCTATATCTATATCTATATATATATATATATATATATATATATATATATATATATATATATATATATATATATATATATATATATATATATATAAGTATATATATATATATATATATATATATATATATATATATATATATATATATATATATATATATATATATATATATATATATATGAATCATTTTTTCCACGACCGCGACTCAAACCTAGGATTTATGATTACTAAGTCAAGGCGCTACCACTACACCACAGAAAGTTAAAAGGAATCCAACCTTATAGCTTATATCTGCTATACTTAGGAATGAACGGATTCTAACTGAATGCCACTATGCTCATATTACAGATTCCACAACCTCACTCGTGGGTTCATTTTAGCATTTAATTCAATTCCCAATCTCATTCGGGCCATGAAATAACCAATTAAGCACATTACATATGTCGAAACATTAATCATTTTTTACCCCGACAGGGACTCGAACCTAGGACTTATGATTACTAAGTCAAGGCGCTACCACTACACCACAGAAGGTTAAAAGGAATCCAACTTTATAGCTTATATCTGCTATACTTAGGAATGAATGCATTCTAACTGTATGCCACTATGTTCATATTACAGATTCCCCAACCTCACATATTTAATGTGCTTAATTGGTTATTTCATGGTCCGAATGAGATTGGGAATTGAATTATATGCTAAAATGAACCCACGAGAGAGGTTGGGGAATCTGTAATATGAACATAGTGGCATTCAGTTAGAATGCGTTCAATACTAAGTATAGCAGATATAAGCTATAAGGTTGGATTCCTTTTAACCTTCTGTGGTGTAGTGGTAGCGCCTTGACTTAGTAATCATAAGTCCTAGGTTCGAGTCCCGGTCGGGGTAAAAAAAAAAAAATGATTCATGTTTTCACATATGTAATGTCATTAATTGGTTATTTCATGGCCCGAATGAGATTGGGAATTGAATTAAATGCTAAAATGAACCCACGAGTGAGGTTGGGGAATCTGTAATATGAACATAGTGGCATTCAGTTAGAATTCGATCATTCCTAAGTATAGCAGATATAAGCTATAAGGTTGGATTCCTTTTAACCTTCTGTGGTGTAGTGGTAGCGCCTTGACTTAGTAATCATAAGTCCTAGGTTCGAGTCCCGGTCGGGGTAAAAAATGATTCATGTTTTCACATATGTAATGTGCTTAAGTGGATATATATATATATATATATATATATATATATATATATATATATATATATATATATATATATATATATATATATATATATATATATATATATATATATATATATATATATATATATATGTATATATATATATATATATATATATATATATATATATATATATATATATATATATATATATATATATATATATATATATACAATTACTGTGTCAATTCACTGTCAAATACACCACTGAAGATCTAAAAAGAATTCTTCCTCAAAGCTAACTGCTTTTTTCATATTATAGTTTCTCCCATCCTCATTCCTGGCTTCGATATCGTATTCAATTCATATTCCAACCCTATATACGCATGAATAATAATCAAATAAACACTAACATTTGTGAAAACATGAATCATATTTTACCCCTGACCGGAATTCGTGCTATTTTGCGAGCAAGATATACTTCGCTTCAGGAACAATTTATAATAAAAACATTATATATAGGATAAAAATGAGGGAAAAGGCTAAAAGCGTTGATAGAGGCTATTCCCAGGAGCATCCTTGAAGAAAAGGTCATCATATCTGGTGTCGGGTGGCCTATGATTAGGGGTTGTCTTCTTAATGCATAAAGTTATGATTGCGTCATCTATTATGTCAGATCCGCACTGTCCATTTGATAAATGTGAGTCTTTTACTCTCCCGAGGCTAGCAGTTTCAAGCATATTTTGCCTCTGTTGGTAAATTCTCTTATATAGCAATAGAGGTTTATTCCCAGTAAACTTTAACTCAATATGTACAAAAAAAAAAAAAAACATTTCTTTCCATTTTTGTACAATGGTTTTCTAATACAATCTAAAAGTAACTTTTAAGTTACTTTTTTAAATTAAATAATGGTATCCTAGAAAATAAAAATACTGTAATAAAAATGTTAACAATAATGTTAATAATAAAGTAGTAGATCTGGTATTGAAAGAAAGCTTTCGGATTATTAAGATCAGAGCAAAGAAACAAAACAAATACATCTAGTTAAATTAAATGTAATACATATAGTTAAATTAAATGTAGCTTTCATAGAAAATAATAATGCTGTAATAAAAATGTTAACAATAATGTTAATAATAAAGTAGTAATAATAGCACTAGATACAGTGTCGTTATTATCGGCTACATTTCCATATTTGTTTTCCTTACAATGAGAATAATTAGTTCTTAACGAGCAGCAACTATTTGTCCAAAAGAAAACTGTATAGTTTGCCTTTGAACACTGTGCAGGAGGATGCATTTTTAAGATGCTCTGGAATATTGTTCCAGAGTGTTGGCCCTTTGATAATGATCATCTTTGAACCTGCTTTTGTGTTTGTTCTGTGGATAAACAGTTATTCGAGTGGTAGTCTCAAAATTGTCTTTTATGCGTGATATGTACAAGCATTGATGAACTAGTTAGTTGAATATAGGATATATATTTCTGTTTCATGTGCATTTTCTTCTTCGCATTGGCTGTTTTATTAGACTAATATGCACACATACTCACATATCCACAAACATATACATAAACACACACACACCACACACACACACACACACACTCACCCGTCATGGTATCACAACACTCATTAAAGAAAACAACTTAAAAAAAAATGAAATACTTATTAGTTTCGTGAGCTAATCTGGTCACCATCTCAAAGCAAAATGCCAAGAGATAGAGTCAGTAAATACGAACATATTAAAAGAAGAAAAGGAAAAACACTTTCTCTCAAGGGATATTGAAACCGATTAAGTGATATAAAATCTGGTTAGTCAATAATCCAGACACGTTGGCCCATAGGGAAAATAAAATCAATAAGTGACTTAAACTGGCAAACATGTAAACAGGAAAAAAAAAAGATAAAATCGGGAGCCCTAATTATATAGTAAGAATAACAGAATTATATATATATATATATATATATATATATATATATATATATATATATATATATATATATATATATATATATATATATATATATATATATATATATATATATATATATATATATATATATATATATATATATATATATATATATATACATATATATATAAATATATATATATATATATATATATATATATATATATATATATATATATATATATATATATATATATATATATATATATATATATATATATAAACAACCAAATAAGTAAACATATTCATACACACATGATCATATATACAAATAAAATAAAATAAAACATGCACTCTGAAGACACCTCACCAATACAATAAAAAAGATTACATAAAGCATAAGCACAGTCACATAGTAAAGTTAAAAACATAGTCAAAAAATGTATACAAAACAACAACAAGACAACTAGGAGAAGCAAAGAGTCAAAATGAAAGTGTTTTTTCTTGTACGTATATATATATATATATATATATATATATATATATATATATATATATATATATATATATATATATATATATATATATATATATATATATATATATATATATATATGTATATATTCATATATATCAATATATCTATCTATATATATATATATATATATATATATATATATATATATATATATATATATATATATATATATATATATATATATATATATATATATATATATATATATATATATATATATATATATATATATATATATATATATATATATATATATATATATATATATATATATACATATACATATATATATATATATATATATATATATATATATATATATATATATATATATATATATATATATATATATATATATATATATATATATATATATATATATATATATATATATATATATATATATATATATATATATATATATATATATATATATATATATATATATATATATATATATACATA
>JAXCGZ010000864.1:0-37179 GCA_037179515.1 Halocaridina rubra
CCTGCTTAACAGCAATATGTGGCAGTACCTGCGGTAATCGTGCAAATGAAAGGAATGAGCAACACAATCAAGTGCAACAGCAACAAAATGTTGCAATACAGTGCATGAAACACTGGTAATACAGAATGGCAGTCGTGCCTGCTTAACAGCAATATGTGGCAGTACCTGCGGTTATTGTGCAAATGAAAGGAATGAGCAACACAATCAAGTGCAACAGCAACAAAATGTTGCAAAACAGTGCATGAAACACTGGTAATACAGAATGGCAGTCGTGCCTGCTTAACAGCAATACGTGGCAGTACCTGCGGTTATGGTGCAAATGAAAGGAATGAGCAACAACGAATTTTACCGACTAGCACCCAGTGCCTGAGAGTACAAACAAGTACAGTATAGCGGTCGTGCCTGCGTATGAGCGCATATATGGTAGTACCCACAAATAAAATGTCGTAAGTAATACGAACAAGTACAGTATAGCGGTCGTGCCTGTGTATGAGCACGTATATGGCAGTACCCACAAATAAAATGTCGTAAGTAATACGAACAAGTACAGTATAGTGGTCGTGCCTGCGTATGAGCGCGTATATGGCAGTACCCACAAATAAAATGTCGTAAGTAAAATTCTGGAGTGTTACCAAAAGGGCACAGATCCTATGCAAAATACACCAACGATAAGCTAACAGCTTACTAGGCAGCCAGATTACACATTTCTACTAGTAATGAGAAAATTTATTTTCAAGTGACAACTCAGACACATGAAAGGCTTAGCCTAGGCTCGATAAATGACACCAAAATTTTTCTTCCAATCTATGAGCAGTCAATGCTTGAATATAAAACACAATTATAAGCAAAAATACTTAATATGCTTTCTCCCAATTCCTAAATCCCAAGGAAATATAAACAATTCCTAACAAGTATCACCCTTTAACGGAAATATAAAACACGAATGCTTTAAAACTCATCTTATCACGCAAATAAATGAAATTTTAAATAACACGTCTTCTCGTCATGCAAAATTTCTTAAGTCTGTTACCACATAATCTCATGTAGATTTCTTGAAAAATTGTTTACCACATGGGAAACAAGAAAATATTAGTTACCATAATTAATATTGAAAATAAAGAAAATTTCTTATCCGCAACGTCTCTAGCGCAAAAATTTTCGTGTGCAGCCTAAGATTCATTCATTTCAATAATCGAGCCAATGGTAATCGGGTTTCATGTGCAATGTTAAAAAGCAAAATAAAAATACATTTATAAAATCAGTCTGTCTGTTCGGGTCCCTGTTCGGGCGCCAATTTTGTTGGGGTTTAGGATGCTAGAGTGTTGTTAAGATTCTGTTTTACTAAGGGGACTCAAAGTACCGAGCTCGGTTAAGAGCTCACAAACAGACAGGACAGATATTTGTACTTGAACACCCCATCTCTATTACCATTAGTTGGTTAAATGAAACTCAGAATTCAACTTTCTTTTAATTTTGGAAATGCAATGATATTAAAAGAATTGAATTAAATTTCTCAAATTAAATTTTATGAAATGCTGCCTCGAATCCCGGAGGTGGTGAGCACGATTTCATTTCCCGGCACCACAGACGTATGCCAAGACTTTGGCCTCAACTCGATGATTACCTCTGTCACACAGGCAGAGTAGAATACAGGATTGCTGCATACCTGTCACCAAAGTAGGTGTAATTCATGCCAGAGAGAAATGGTTAGATAATGGGTGTAAAAGAGCTAAGGAGTGGAGAGACAAATGCTGGAAAAGGTATAGGAGGAGAAAAAACATAAATGCCTGGCAAACCTACAAAAGAGCAAGAAATGACTACCTAAGTAAAAGGAGAGAGGTAGAGAGAGATTATGATAGGGACATCACCAGGAAGGCTAAAGAAAATCCCAAGCTTTTCCATAGCTTTATCAGAGGAAAACTGAAGGTAAAAGAACAGGCTTTAAGGCTAAAGAGAGCGGATGGAAGCATCACTGAGACGGATGAAGAGATCTGAAAAGAATTGAACAAGGAGTTTCAGTCAGTATTTACAGTAGAAAATACCCCACCCCCTCAAATTGCAGTGATAGAAGCTCAAGGGCCGGTATTAGAGAACATCAACCTTACAGCCACAGAGGTATGCAAAGCGCTGATGGATTTAGATGTTCATAAAGCTACAGGTCCTGATGACATATCCCCTCATGTGCTTAAAAAATGCGCAAACACAATATCAGTGGCACTAAGTATCATATTTAAGGAGTCACTGGAGTCGGGGGAGATTCCAAGATGCTGGAAACAAGCAAATGTGATACCTATCTTCAAAAAGGGAAGGAGGGATATGGCTCTGAACTATAGACCAGTTTCCTTGACCAGCATAGTTTGCAAAGTTATGGAGAAACTACTAAGGAAACATATCTCTCTTCACTTGGAATCCTTCAACTTTTTGTCAGTGAGGCAACATGGCTTCAGAGAAGGTAGATCAACAGTAACAAACTTATTAGAATTTTATGATGAGGTAAGCCAAATCTTACAGGAAAGAGAGGGCTGGGCAGATTGCATATTCCTAGACTTCCAGAAAGTGTTTGACACTAACCAAGATATGTTATCACAGGATTAGACTTTACATTTAACTCAATATATATACAAAATAAAAAAAAATAGTAAAAGAGAAAGCTAAAAGAAAAGCAAAAAAATTAAGAAAATAAGACAGCTGTACTACTTGGCAACTTAACTCAGTACTGTTGACAGGTGGATATTTGGTATTTATTTAATTATTCAATTATTTCGTGTATCAAACTAACTAACAAGTTAATATAAATGGGAAGTGTGACAGAGTGTTTCGCTCAAAGTCACCAGAGGCTGTTAGATGCCTTATTAAATAAATTAGTAACATAACTGTTATTTTCTAACTAAAAAAATAATTCCCACTTCTTGACCTTTGCAGATTATGATTATTTGCAATTTGTATTTTAGCTTATAGCTAATTTTAAATATACCTTATTTACTCTTCTTGTACGTCTAGAAGCATAGCCCTGATATAAAGGCTGCTCCTATTTTCTGTCTGCTACGAGCCAAGAAAATTATGAGATATTTTTCCAGTAACCTAACTTTTCATTATTATTCTCATTTTATTTTATTTGCTTCCACTTGTTGCACCTAAAATACTGTCTCTCCCTTGCATCTCTGCTATAATTGCCTGCCAGGGACCACCACTAAAATAGTCCTTAAAATGATAACAGAGCCAATTACTGCTCTAGAAATGTATCCTACAGATGAACTCACCAGGAGGGACAATGAGACGCTCTCTTTTGGCGCCGAGACTGCCCAAAGGCAACATCTCGCCTGGGCAGTCTAAGCTTATTTCAAATCTTAATTACGTGGCATCTTCACAGGAATTCATCTAGCACAACAAGGTGAGGGATAGTATATGGTAAAGCTCGTGGGTCAAGCAAATTGGTTTATTTTCGAGAATTAGTTACATTCGTTACTGGATAAATCTTATGGATTTTATTTTCAGATTCCATTCCCATACACACGAAATTTTGTAGATTACCAAACTGGAATCTCACATGCCAAAGTTAATTCCTTAACCTGTAAATTACAGCTGATATACATTGCTGAGTAGTTTCTTTTCACTGAATGTGATAAACGAAAATCTCATCCTCTGAAGACTGGTTATGAGCCCGTAAAAATCTATCTCTTTTCCTAATAAATTCTTATTTCATTTCACCACTTTCTATCATCGTAAATAAAGTGTTTTACGTCAAAAACTCGTCAATAAAGCTATTTGCTAAACAAATTGCAAATATTTAAAAGGTAATTTTTCCCAGTTGGCTTTGCAAATATTTCTTGTTAACCACAATTTAATGAATGCATACCGTATTTATCTTGCTAATTCTTCATATGTTGGGGATAAAGTGTTTTGAGTTATAAGTTGCAAATACCTCAAAAGGTGGTTTTGCACCCTTTTTTTTCATTGCAAAGTTCTTGATAACTAAAAGTGAATGAATACTGTATTTATCTCGTAGATTCTTCCTTTATCCTAAATAGAGTGTTTTACCATATTAATTGTTAATCCGTAATAAGCATTGCAACTTTTGTGGTTGCCCACAATTTAAGGAATACATACAGTACTGTATTTGTCTTGCTTATTCTTCATTTATTGTGAATATATTGTTTTCTTTAAAACCAGTAAAGAATTAATGGTTTTGTATGCTATTATGGTAGCATAAATATTTCTGGTTAGCTGTGAATAACCAATATATTTTTATCCAGTAAAATGACATTGGAAACTCATTATAGGTGTGCTCATTCTTTCAGTTTCCCATTATAAACAGTGTGTCATTTCTGTTTCTGAAATTGCAGTGTCCTGTATTCTACTCTGCCTGTGTGACAGAGGTAATCATCGAGTTGAGGCCAAAGTCTTGGCATACGTCCGTGGTGCCGGGAAACGAAATCGTGCTCACCACCTCCGGGATTCGAGGCAGCATTTCATAAAATTTAATTTGAGAAATTTAATTCAATTCTTTTAATGTCATTGCATTTCCAAAATTAAAAGAAAGTTGAATTCTGAGTTTCATTTAACCGACTAATGGTAATAGAGATGGGGTGTTCAAGTACAAATATCTGTCCTGTCTGTTTGTGAGCTCTTTACCGAGCTCGGTACTTTGAGTCCCCTTAGTAAAACAGAATCTTAACAACACTCTAGCATCCTAAACCCCAACAAGATTGGCGCCCAAACAGGGACCCGAACAGACAGACTGATTTTATAAATTTATTTTTATTTTGCTTTTTAACATTGCACATGAAACCCGATTACCATTGGCTCGATTATTGAAATGAATGAATTATAGGCTGCACACGAAAATTTTCGCGCTAGAAACGTTGCGGATAAGAAATTTTTCTTTATTTTCAATATTAATTATGGTAACTAATATTTTCTTGTTTCCCATGTGGTAAACAATATTTCAGGAAATCTACATGAGATTATGTGGTAACAGACTTTAGAAATTTTGCATGACGAGAAGACGTGTTATTTAAAATTTCATTTATTTGCGTGATAAGATTGAGTTTTAAAGCATTCGTGTTTTATATATCCGTTAAAGGGTGATACTTGTTAGGAATTGTTTATATTTCCTTGGGATTTAGGAATTGGGAGAAAGCATATTAAGTATTTTGCTTATAATTGTGTTTTATATTCAAGCATTGACTGCTCATAGATTGGAAGAAAAACTTTGGTGTCATTTACCGAGCCTAGGCAAAGCCTTTCATGTGTCTGAGTTGTCACATGAAAAAAAATTTTCTCATTACTAATAGAAATATGTAATCTGGCTGCCTAGTAAGCTGTTAGCTTATCGTTGGTGTATTTTGCATAGGATCTGTGCCCTTTTGGTAACACTCCAGAATATTACTTACGACATTTTATTTGTGGGTACTGCCATATACGCGCTCATACGCAGGCACGACCGCGATACTGTACTTGTTCGTATTACTTACGACATTTTATTTGTGGGTACTGCCATATACGCGCTCATACGCAGGCACGACCGCGATACTGTACTTGTTCGTATTACTTACGACATTTTATTTGTGGGTACTGCCATATACGCGCTCATACGCAGGCACGACCGCTATACTGTACTTGTTTGTACTCTCAGGCACTGGGTGCTAGTCGGTAAAATTCGTTGTTGCTCATTCCTTTCATTTGCACCATAACCGCAGGTACTGCCACGTATTGCTCTTAAGCAGGCACGACTGCCATTCTGTATTACCAGTGTTTCATGCACTGTTTTGCAACATTTTGCTGCTGTTGCACTTGATTGAATTTTGAGTCACTTTTATGGTGAGATTTTGAGATCACTTTTATGTTTAAGTTTGAACTGTGGTGTTGAATTTTTTTTTCTCTCCTTGGTGTTGTGTGGTTCTTTCATTTTTTTTTCTACTACTGTATTGTAGAGATTTGTTTTTTTTTTGTGGTTGTTTTGGCACTTCGTTATTGACTGTTCAGGAAACAAACATGGAAACCATCAAAACATTCGATGAGGAGCGTTACCTAGACATACTGATTGCTAGGGGTGAGAGATACGGTTTTTCCCCAAGACAGAAGCTCTTCGAATGGGCTCATGAGAAGATGGTTGAACGCCGAGATAAGCTGGAGAAGAGAGCACGTGATGAGGCACAAGCACAACTTGAGGAGGCACAAGCACAACATGATGAGGCACAAGCACAATGTGAGGAGGCACAAGCACAACGTGAACATGAGCTTGCGCTTGCTCGGCTTCGAGCGGGAATCCCAGACAGTAGTCCTTTATCCGGAAATAGAGATTACAGGAACGGGAAGCACAAGAGCCCCTCGCAGAACTTCAATCGTCCAGCTCCTCCTCCTCGCACTCCTAAGTCTTATTACGGCCATGCACCCACACTCAAGAAGGATGACCCGGTAAGACCTAAGCCTCAGCAGTTAAGAGGCAAAGGCCATTACTCTGCTCCACCTTCCCAGGGTTTTCAGCCAAACTCTAAGAGCCACCACGCTCCCTCACACAGCGGCGGCCCACATAGCCGTCTGGCCACTCACTCAGCCCATGTTGTGGAAACAGGGCCAGAAAGGGCCAATGAGGAAAATGCCGAGGAACCACCACACAAACTTGCCAATGTGGAATTCATCAAACATGATGATCTGGAAATGATCCCAAAATGCCTAGAAACCATAAATGGTGTGGAAGCTGAGATAGCCCTTGACACAGGGGCCAGTGGCATATTTGTTGATGAGAGATTCGTCAGGGATGAAGATTTTACCAGCAAAGTCGTTCGTGTGCGGGTTGCTGAAGGAACACCCCAAATACGACGCTGCTGTGTCATTAACCTGGATTGCAAATACTACAAGGGTAAAGCCCCAGCTGTGGCAATGATTGGGCTTATGTACCCTGTCTTGATGGGTCGTGCACTGAACCTAGTTCCTACTTTCCAGGCCGACCTCTACCATAAGGACATTTCTCGTTATAACTTCCCTCGGTGGAAGTCACATGAAGCCATTTCAGCAGCAACTCCTGGCCTCGATGCCAAGAATATGGACGATTCTCCGACTGACTCCATTGAGTCTGCTGCAGTCAGTACACGTAATGTGGAACGCGGAGAGCTTCCCCCTCCTTTACCAGATGATGCACCTCTAGAGCCATTGAAGTCCCGTCCAGACTTTGCCAAATTGCAGCAAGACTGCCCCAGCCTCAAACGCTGGATGCAGCAGGCCACCGAGGGAAGGACCTTCACAGTGAGAGGAGGAGGCAAGATCACTTACGCCCTTGAAGATGGAGTACTTCGTAGGCATGTGACTCAAGATGGCCACACCTTTAAACAGTTGGTGGTGCCCGCTTCGTTGCGCCGCCAGGCTATGTATGTGGCACACCATTTTCCTCTGAGTGGACACAGAGGCAAAGCAAAAACTCGGCACGTCCTTCAGAAGGCTTTTGCATGGCCAAACATGTACACCGAGGTAGACAGATATGTAGGCTCCTGCCCTGTCTGTCAATCCACCTCAACGGCACCGGTACCGAAAGTTCCCATGGGGATAACTAAGCTCTCAATGGAGCCATTTTCCAAGGTCGCTATGGACATACTAGGTCCTATTAATCCAGCTTCGTCCACGGGGAAACAATTCCTCCTGGTATATGTTGACCTGGCAACAAGGTACCCAGATGCAGTGCCACTGTCTTCTATCACAACTGAAGCAGTCGCTCAAGCCCTATTTGAAATCTGCTCCAGGGTTGGCTTTCCTGAGCAGGTCACTTCTGACAATGGAAGTCATACAAGTAGGCACTTTGAGGCTTTCTGTAACCTTTTAGAAATGAAGCATATTCATACGAGTGTCTATCATGCCCAATCAAATGGAGCATGCGAACGCTATAACGGGACATTGAAGCGATGTTTGCGCAAGCTAGTGATAGATATGCCTAGGCAGTGGGACAAGTACGTCCCTGCTGCACTTTTCTCCTTCAGAGACACGCCCCACGACACTACTGGATACTCGCCTTTCGAGATGATTTATGGTCATAAGGTCAGAGGCCCAGTAGAATTCTTGGCAGAATGTTGGGATTCACCTACCATCGAAGATGACGATAGGGACGTTCATGAATATATTTATGAAGTTTTCGTCTTGCCTCAAAAAGGCTTGGAAAACTGCACAATTAGCCATTAAGGGTCACCAGCAGACTGCCAAGCTCCTCTTTGACAAGCGCGCGCGGCGTCGTGCCCTGACACCCGGAGATCGAGCTCTGTTACTTCTTCCAACAGATACCCGCAAGCTAATGCTACGCTGGAAAGGACCGTACACTGTGGTACACCGGGTGACCCCTGAGAATTATGTGCTAAATGTTGATGGCACTAACCGGAAATACCACATTAACCAGCTGAAGCTTTATTGTGAGGACCTGGAGGCCCACAGGGATCCTGCGCTGGCACTCCCAGCAACCCCTATAGATGCCTCAAGCATCAACAGAACCTCCGAGGCTGCAGCAACACAGTTGCTCCATTATAGCCACCCCTTACTTCCTATATTGGAATACTCCACCCTTGCAGTGGAGACAGACTTACGGGAGTGGAGTTTTTCTGAAGAAGCCCCTCTGGCCACAGCCACCGCCCTTGCAATTGAAGACATAAGCTTAGCTTTTGATGATGGTAAGGATCCTGCCATTCCCACACACCGAAAAGAAAGTGTGAGTAATTGCAGTATTAACTCCAGACTGCAACCGAGTAAATGGGAACAGCTGAACAAGCTATTAGAGGACTATGAGAACATCTTCAACGACCTCCCAGGCATTACCACTACCCTTGAGCATCATGTCAGATTGATTGACCCAGAGCCATTTCGGCATTCCTATGGTCTTCCCCACCAGCTGTCCTTACGGCTGAAGGAAGATCTTGACACTTGGGTCCGCCTCGGAATAGTTGAAAAGAGCATTTCGCCTTGGTGTTCGGCGTTACTGGCAGTGCGTAAGCGAGATGGCAGTCACAGGTTCTGCCTTGACTGTCGTAAGCTTAACTCCCGTACCATCTTTGATGGAGAGCCCATTGCTGACGCCGAGCATATTTTCTCGTTGCTTTCCCAAGCTCGTTACCTGTCCAAGTTGGATTTGGCCAGTGGATTTTGGCAAGTCCCGTTGAGCGAGACTACCAAGCCTCTTACAGCTTTTTCCACAAGATATGGTCTATACCAGTTCAGGGTCATGCCTTTTGGTATGGTAAATGCCCCTGGCTGCTTCAGCAGACTCATGAGGATAGTACTACAGGATCTCGACAATGTTTCATGCTTTATAGACGACATCCTGGTGCATTCTCAGGATTGGTCATCGCACCTCGAGACCCTCCGCAGAGTTCTCACTCGTCTGAACCAGCATGGACTTCATTTAAAGCCTTCCAAATGTGAGATTGGTTTCACACAATTGCAGTATCTCGGCCACGTGGTTGGAGAAGGAGCTATGTCCCCTTTACATGACAGGGTACAAGCTATTAAGGATATGGAGAAACCTGCTACTGTCACTCAACTGAGATCATTCCTGGGTAGTGTCGGCTACTACCAACGGTTCATTCCATACTTTAATACTATCGCTGCCCCTTTGCAGCAAATGACCTCCTCGAAGCAAAGTAAATCCTCCCCTGTCAAATGGACAGATGAAGCGGAGAGAGCATTTTTCAAGCTCCGAGAAGCATTGGCAGGTGAGCCAGTATTACAACTGGTAAACCCTGATTTTCCATTTATCTTGCAGACCGACGCCTCAGACAAAGGCCTGGGTGCCGTGCTCTTGCAAGCCCGATCAGACAACTCAGCAGAAGTAGCTCCAGTGCGATATGCAAGCCGCATTCTTCGCCCTGCAGAGCGAAATTACTCCACCGTGGAGAAGGAAGCTCTAGCTGCATATTGGGCCATAAAGAAATTTGAAGTCCATCTGTATGGCCAACATTTTACACTGAGAACCGACCACCGACCTCTCCTATATTTACAGACTGCAAACAAGCTAAATCCTCGCCTGAAAAGGTGGGCACTTTACCTGAATCTTTTCAAATTCACTGCCCAACATGTTCATGGCAAGGACAATGACCTTGCTGATCTACTAAGTCAACGGTCGTTACCCTCAAATGAGGAAACTGGTGCTGTTAGCCTAAATTTGACTAGTCGGTAAAGATGATTTCTCTAATGTGTTGTTTATTTTTTATGTTTATTTTTTATGTCTTTAATACTGTACTGTACTTGTTTATTTTAGCGTACGAACGTTATTACTAATGGAAGACGAAAAAGATGAAGAATAAATTTTGATCGTAGTTTTGTATTTCCCTTTGTGGGACTCTGAAAGCCAAAACATGGCGGAAACATTTTAGTTTAGTGTTGAATAGCTGAAACTGTTTTAAATCCAGTCGCCAATGTTAATGACGACGTGGTTCAAATGTTTAATTTGCGTATACTGTATTTTATTTTGTATATTATATTATTGCCTTCTTGCATGTGAAGCATTCATAAACTTAAATATTGGTATTCACTGATATCTAATTGTGATTTAATTTTCTTGAAATTTGAATTTGATCACATTTCTTTTATGTTTTGCATGTCATTTAATGTTTTGTTTACAAGACTTGTTTACTTTTACTAATAGTATGATATGTTCCAGTGGTGGATCCCATTCTTATTGTTCATTTGTTCTTTTCCATGAGAAGGATATCTCATCCCTCATAATAACACTGAAGTCACCGTAACTTACTCTGTTCTTTTTTCGCCTTCTGTAGTAGAATTTTGCTAAATCAATATTATCTAGAAAGGGCCTTTGTGACAGAGTGTTTCGCTCAAAGTCACCAGAGGCTGTTAGATGCCTTATTAAATAAATTAGTAACATAACTGTTATTTTCTAACTAAAAAACTAATTCCCACTTCTTGACTTTTGCAGATTATGATTATTTGCAATTTGTATTTTAGCTTATAGCTAATTTTAAATATACCTTATTTACTCTTCTTGTACGTGTAGAAGTATAGCCCCGATATAAAGGCTGCTCCTATTTTCTGTCTGCTACGAGCCAAGAAAATTATGAGATATTTTTCCAGTTACCTAACTTTTCATTATTATTCTTGTTTTATTTTATTTGCTTCCACTTGTTGCACCTAAAAATACTGTCTCTCCCTTGCATCTCTGCTATAATTGCCTGCCAGGGACCACCACTAAAATAGTCCTTAAAATGATATCAGAGCCAATTACTGCTCTAGAAATGTATCCTACAGATGAACTCACCAGGAGGGACAATGAGACGCTCTCTTTTGGCGCCGAGACTGCCCAGAGGCAACATCTCGCCTGGGTAGTCTAAGTTTATTTCAAATCTTAATTACGTGGCATCTTCACAGGAATTCATCTAGCACAACAAGGTGAGGGACAGTGTATGGTAAAGCTCGTGGGTCAAGCAAATTGGTTTATTTTCGAGAATTAGTTACATTCGTTACTGGATAAATCTTATGGATTTTATTTTCAGATTCCATTCCCATACACACGAAATTTTGTAGATTACCAAACTGGAATCTCACATGCCAAAGTTAATTCCTTAACCTGTAAATTACAGCTGATATACATTGCTGAGAAGTTTCTTTTCACTGAATGTGATAAACGAAAATCTCATCCTCTGAAGACTGGTTATGAGCCCGTAAAAATCTATCTCTTTTCCTAATAAATTCTTATTTCATTTCATCCCTTTCTATCATCGTAAATAAAGTGTTTTACGTCAAAAACTCGTCAATAAAGCTATTTGCTAAACAAATTGCAAATATTTAAAAGGTAATTTTTCCCAGTTGGCTTTGCAAATATTTCTTGTTAACCACAATTTAATGAATGCATACCGTATTTATCTTGCTAATTCTTCATATGTTGGGGATAAAGTGTTTTGAGTTATAAGTTGCAAATACCTCAAAAGGTGGTTTTGCACCCCCTTTTTTTCATTGCAAAGTTCTTGATAACTAAAAGTGAATGAATACTGTATTTATCTCGTAGATTCTTCCTTTATCCTAAATAGAGTGTTTTACCATATTAATTGTTAATCCGTAATAAGCATTGCAACTTTTGTGGTTGCCCACAATTTAAGGAATACATACAGTACTGTATTTGTCTTGCTTATTCTTCATTTATTGTGAATATATTGTTTTCTTTAAAACCAGTAAAGAATTAATGGTTTTGTATGCTATTATGGTAGCATAAATATTTCTGGTTAGCTGTGAATAACCAATATATTTTTATCCAGTAAAATGACATTGGAAACTCATTATAGGTGTGCTCATGCTTTCAGTTTCCCATTATAAACAGTGTGTCATTTCTGTTTCTGAAATTGCAGTGTTCTGTATTCTACTCTGCCTGTGTGACAGAGGTAATCATCGAGTTGAGGCCAAAGTCTTGGCATACGTCCGTGGTGCCGGGAAACGAAATCGTGCTCACCACCTCCGGGATTCGAGGCAGCATTTCATAAAATTTAATTTGAGAAATTTAATTCAATTCTTTTAATGTCATTGCATTTCCAAAATTAAAAGAAAGTTGAATTCTGAGTTTCATTTAACCGACTAATGGTAATAGAGATGGGGTGTTCATGTACAAATATCTGTCCTGTCTGTTTGTGAGCTCTTAACCGAGCTCGGTACTTTGAGTCCCCTTAGTAAAACAGAATCTTAACAACACTCTAGCATCCTAAACCCCAACAGGAAGGATACTGATTTTAGCAATATATGGAACCACAGGATCAGGTAAATGGCTTAAGAGATTTCCCCAGTTTACACAAAAAATTAGGTAATGTGATGTGATGGCTTCACCTCTGGCAACTTCTAAATTTCCTTCAAGGCAGAACTGGACAGCAGCTTTTCTCTCCCCTCACGAAAATGTTCTCAATTTTTTTCCTATAATATTTTGGACAGTCTCGTCATACAACAAATATAAGTTTTGTACTCACAATACTCTGCAGGATTTCAGATTTAGGGAAATTTTGGTAAAGTTTTCCACTAAGCACTTAGTTACTAAAAAACACAAGTAAAAATTTAAGAGAAGCAGTATTGATATGTAAATATGCATATAGGAGCACAAGTATGGATGTGTCTGTGTGTATATAGCATTTATACTAATCAACCAAATAACAGCAGTGTTCATCAAGAATACAAACATTTAAATAATAACTAAAGGGAGTCATGCTAAGCTGCAATTAAATTATAATTTTTAACTAAAACTTAGCACGAGGGTCTGCCCCTCTCTATTTATCTCTTCCTTCTTTAAATTTCGTGCTTATCTCCCAATTCCTTCCCATCCTATATCCCACTCTCTTTCAGTGATGACACCCTGAACTGGGCTAAGAGAGTTCACTCGACGCCGTCACTGTTCTTCCCCCACCTATCCTATCCCATCCTACCAACCAACCACCTGCGGGTCAAAAAGGGAAGGTCCGCTCACCCTCAAGGGAGAATATCAAGAAAAAAAAAAGAGCCAGCCATATCAAAATATTGATCACTATCCACTCTATCATAACCATGAAGGAATTTAAAGACTGTCACCATATCCCCCCTCATTCTTCTAGCTTTGAGTGATGGTAAGTCAGATTCCCTCAGCCTCTCATCATAACTGAGATTACGTATTGCTGGCACCAGTTTCGTGGCATGTCTTTGAACTTTTTCAAGCTTAGCTATGTACTTTTTCAAGTGTGGATTCCAAAAGGGGGCTGCATATTCGAGTTTTGGCCTCACATAGGTTACATAAATATTTCTGCATATTTCCTTGTCCATGTGCCTGAAGGCTACCCTTACATTTGATAAGAAGGCATATGCTGCCCTTATTATGCCATTTATATGTATTTCTTGAGACAAAGCTGCCAGTATGTTTACTCCTAGATCTCTCTCATTCTGTCTCTTGAAGTTGTACTCCAGCCACCGAGTAGTCAAGCTTGGGCCTTCTTGCACTTGTACCCATTCTCATTACCTTACATTTTGAAGTATTGAATTTCATTAGCCACTTTTCTGACCACTCATGCAGACTATTTAGATCGTCCTGAGTCCTCTAGCATTGTTCTTGTTTCCTACTTTCTTCACAATCTTTGCATCATTTGCAAACATATTTATGAATGAATTTACAGACTCTGGTAGGTCATTTACATATACAACGAACAAAAGTGGCCCGAAAACTGAACCCTGTGGAACTCCACTACCAACTCTTCTCCATTCAGACACAGTGATTACCTAAGTGTGATTACCTAATTGTGTTTATGGGAAAGAACCCAAAGCTCGTATCTTCCCATCTCCTGATCGGTTCCATTTTGTACTCAGTGATACTTATCATACCTATCCTTAAAACTATGGATTGAGATAGCATTAACTGCCTCCCCGCTAAGCCAATTCCAATTATCAACTACTCTTACACTGAAAAAGTATTTCCTTACATCCTGCAAAGAAGTTTTCTTACGAAGCTTCAAACTATGACCTCTAGTTCTAGATCCAGCCGTATCAATATATCGATTCCTATCCACTCTATCATAACCATGAAAGAGTTTAAAGACTGTTACCATATCCCCCCTCAATCTTCTAGCTTCTAGTGATGGTAAGTCTAATTCCCTCAGCCTCTCATCATAACTGAGATTGCGTATTTCTGGCACCAGTTTCGTGGCATGTCTTTGAACTTTTTCAAGCTTAGCTATGTGCTTTTTAAGTGCGGATTCTAAAAAAGGGCTGCATATTCGAGTTTGTGCTTCACATAGGTTACATAAATATTTCTGAACATTTCCTTGTCCATGTGCCTGAAGGCTATCCTTACGTTTGATAAGAAGGCATATGCTGCCCTTTTATATGTATTTCTGGAGACAAATCTGCCAGTATGTTTACTCCTAGATCTCTCTCATTTTCTGTCTATTGAAGTTGTACTCCAGCCACTGAGTAGTCAAGCTTGGGCCTTCTTGCACTTGCACCCATTCTCATTACTTACATTTTGAAGTAATGAATTTCATTAGCCACTTTTCCAACCACTCATGCAGACTATTTAGATCTTCCTGAAGTTCTCTACCATTGTTCTCGTTTTTTACTTTCTTCACAATCTTTGCATCATCTGCATACATATTCATGAATGAATTTACAGACTCTGGTAGGTCATTTACATATACAAGGAACAAAAGTGGCCCTAAAACTGAACCCTGTGGAACTCTACTACTAACTTTTCTCCATTCAGACACTGAGTGTCTTACTCTAACCCTCTGTTCCCTTCCTTCTAAGTAAGTTTTTACCCATTCCAAGACATTTCCACCTATTTTAGCCATTGCTTGCAGCTTCCTAATAAGTCTCCCATGTGGAACAGTGTCAAACGCTTTCTGGAAGTCTAGGAATATGCAATCTGTCCAGCCCTCTCTTTCCTGTAATATTCGGCTTACCTCATCATAAAATTCTAATAAATTTGTTACTGTTGATCTACCTTCTCTGAAGCCATGTGGCCTCATTGACAAAAAGTTGAAGGATTCCAAGTGAAAAGAGATATGTTTCCTTAGTAGTTTCTCCATAACTTTGCAAACTATGCTGATTAAGGAAACTAGTCTATAGTTTAGAGCCGTATCCCTCCTTCCCTTTTTGAAGATAGGTATAACGCTTGCTTGTTTCCAGCATCTGTGTGTGTGATTACCTAAGTGTGATTGCCTAATTGTGTTTATGGGAAAGAGCCCAAATCTCGTATCTTCCCGTCTCCTGATCGGTTCCATTTTATACTTATTGACACTTATCATACCTGTCCTTAAAACTATGGATTGAGATAGTATTAACTACCTCCTCGCTTAGCGAATTCCAATTATCAACTACTCTTACACTGAAAAAGTATTTCCTTACATCCTGCAAAGAAGTTTTCTTATGAAGCTTCAAACTATCACCTCTAGTTCTAGAGTCAGCCATATCAAAATATCGATTCCTATCCATTCTATCATAACCATGAAGGAATTTAAAGACTGTCACCATATCCCCCCTCAATCTTCTAGCTTCGAGTGATGGTAAGTCTAATTCCCTCAGCCTCTCATCATAACTGAGATTGCGTATTTCTGGCACCAGTTTCGTGGCATGTCTTTGAACTTTTTCAAGTTTAGCTATGTGCTTTTTCAAGTGTGGATTCCAAAAGGGGGCTGCATATTCGAGTTTTGGCCTCACATAGGTTACATAAATATTTCTGAACATTTCCTTGTCCATGTGCCTGAAGGCTACCCTTACATTTGATAAGAATGTATATGCTGCCCCTACTATGCCATTTATATGTATTTCTGGAGACAAATCTGCCAGTATGTTTACTCCTAGATCTCTCTCATTTTCTCTCTCTTGAAGTTGTACTCCAGCCACCGAGTAGTCAAGCTTGGGCCTTCTTGCACTTGTACCCATTCTCATTACCTTACATTTTGAAGTATTGAATTTCATCAGCCACTTTTCTGACCACTCATGCAGATTATTTAGATCCTCCTGAAGTTCTCTACCATTGTTCTCGTTTTTTACTTTCTTCACAATCTTTGCATCATCTGCAAACATATTCATGAATGAATTTACAGACTCTGGTAGGTCATTTACATATACAAGGAACAAAAGTGGCCCTAAAACTGAACCCTGTGGAACTCTACTACTAACTCTTCTCCATTCAGTCACTGAGTGTCTTACTCTAACCCTCTGTTCCCTTCCTTCTAAGTAAGTTTTTATCCATTCCAAGACATTTCCACCTATTCTAGCCATTGCTTGCAGCTTCCTAATAAGTCTCCCATGTGGAACAGTGTCAAACGCATTCTGGAAGTCTAGGAATATGCAATCTGCTCTATTGTTATAATGATTAATTGTTTTAAATTAAATATATATTCTGTGTATAAATAAAAATTCGTTCTTGATCATTTAAATGGACTTTATCAGTCAGTTGCAGATAAAAATGGGTCCAGCTATGACCCGAAATATTATATAAAGAGTGGTGCAAGACTAGCAAGTGGGTTTTTCTCCATTATGTTTTCAAATTTATAATTAGTTTAAGATTTCTTAAAGGAAAACCTATTTCTCCAGTACTTATTATTATTATTATTATTATTATTATTATTATTATTATTATTATTATTATTATTATTAGTAGTAGTAGTAGTAGTAGTAGTTGTAGTGGTAGTAGTACTGCGTCAATGAGGCAGTTTGCCTAAACGTGTTTTTTTTCTGTAGAAATGAACTTTTTTTTTTCTTCAAGAACAGGAAGAGGAAAAGTCAAAGACTTATTCTTTTAGTTGAAAGTCAGGGATCAATACATGAGGAATCGATGTAAAGCTGCAGAGTTGTCAGCGATTATGATAATAATAAAGGCAATGCCGCTCTTCTTCTTTCTCTTTTCAAGTAACACTTGTCAATGGGCGGCTGTGAGTAGGAGAGCTGAGTTAACGCATTGATTCAATTTCGTTGAAGTGGAATTGATCATTCCGCTTTGTCGGCTGACTGGATTTGTATGAGGCGTGTGAGATCGAGCTGCTTTATTATTAGCAACCAATGCCTCAGACTCTCGAGTTTGAAGTGGTTGATTCCCGAGGTTACATTGCCGGGGGAGATTTGGATTTTAAGAAGAGACCCAAACCGAGGTAAATTTTGCGATAAACTACGGTACTATAATTGGGTCAGTGATAACTTACACTGCCGTAGTTTGAAAAAAGTCTCATTAAATTTATTATATAATTAGGTAGGCATATTTCACCCCCGTTAATATTAAAAAGCTTCGATAATTTATTGTTTACAAGGTGATAGAAATTATTTTTATGAATGTTTTGTGTTTTTCATTTTTATGCTCTGGGTGTTAAAGTAGCCATTTGTTAGTGTTTTTTTTTTAATGGTATTTAACTCGGTGAGAGAGTAAAAGTGAACCTTTACAATATATAACGCTAGATAAAGATGTATATAGCATCTCTAGTAAAATCTTGTTTTTGTATTGAAAACATCGACCATGACTAAGAATTAAAGGAAATGAGGAGTAAATTAGTGCTGGAATGTGATATTATTGCCTTACGGCAGTATTGGACGTAGGCCTTCAAGTTCAGATCTATAGCTTCATCAGTGCTCAAACTGATATGGTGGCAGCCTTGGGTGGTCTCAAGCTTTTTCTCAAAATTATATCTAATGGGTTGGTTATCCCAATATTTGTCTAGCCGTTTTTCAAGGGATACCACACTTGCTGCCTCTATTAATTTTTTGGGTGAACTATTCCATACATCCACAAATCATGAACTAATATGCATTTGTCGTCTCCTAATGCTGCTTCTCTCTTTGGATAGTGTCATGTAATTACAGCGATATCTTTCTTTGGTAATTTAACAGTTTAGTATCGCGGCCGATTGTCGGCTATTTCCCGCCAATTCTTAACCTAACCATTCATAACATAACCTAAGAATGGTTAGGTTAGGTTAGATTAAGAATGGTTAGGTTAGGTTAGATTAAGAATAGTTAGGTTAAAAATTGGCGGGAAATAGTCGAAATTCGGCCGCGATACTAAGCTGTTAAATTATCCTTTCTTTTTATAAGAGACCATACTGACTGGGCATAGCCCAAGTGCAGTCTGACCAACGACTTAAAAAGGCATCTAAATGTTGGAATATCCATAGCTATGAATGTACATCTTATCATACCCGTAATCTGATTAGTTTTATTAACTTTTTCATGTATTTGAGCTTCAAAAGTTAAGTGACTATCAGATTTTTCATAACTCCTTCTCATATGTAACTTTCATAATTTTAACTCTTTCAGCTCTCTGTTTTTCAAGGTAATATTCTATATCCTCTGGTGCCATGCAACTGCTGCTTATCTTAAGATGCTTGCATTTGTCTGGGTGAAAAGGGAGATTATCTATTGACCACTTTTGGAGCATGTTGTGGTCCCTTTGTAATATCTCTTGATCTTGCTGATGCTCACTCCTAACAACTTTAGTGTTGTCTGTAAATAAGTAGATGTTTAAATTCACACTTGTAGGAAGATCATTAATAAACAGAACAAAGAGGACTGGTCCCAACACACTACCTTGTAGAACCCCACTAGAAACCTCTGCCCAATCTGAGTATGTACCTTTGAAATGAATTCGTTGTTTCCTCTTGGTTAAGAAGCTCTTGATCCAGTTATATATACACTCTCTCCTGTGATACCATAGCCAATCAGTTTCTGGAGGAGTTGACGGTGAATTACCATATCAAACGCTTTTTGGTAGTCCCTGTAAATTACATTCACTAATCCCCTTAGTCAATGGTTCTGACCCATTCATCCATCACCTGTAGCATTTGGAGAACATTTGACCTACCTGATATGATACCAAATTGTTTGTTGGTTAAAAGCCCATGCTTTATCACATTATTCATTATATGTTCACATAGTATTGTTTCCATGATCTTGCATACAACACTAGTTAAGCTCACTATGAGTTAATTACAGGTTTCAGCTTTATTGCCTTTCTTAATTATTGCACTCACGTTGGCAGTCATCCAATCCAAAGCAAGCTTTCCTTCTACAAGAGATTTATTATACATGTCAGCCAGAGCATTAAATAGTTCTTGCCTCAGCTCCTAAAGAGTCTTAGGTTTAACACAGTCAGGGCCAGGAGATTTGTCTATTTTCGTCTTTTGGAGGCATCTCTTAACTTTTGCTTCGGTGCTGTATAAATAGACATGGTATAAATAGACATGGAGACAATGTATTGCCTACCTCAGGCTCCTTAGCAACTACTTGCTTAAGGAATTCTGAAAGTGAGCGAGCCATTTCATTATCTATTCCAGCAAAATCTTTCTTATCGTTAACCTCTGTTCGTAGGTCTGCAATCCCACTAATGGTTTTAAATTTACTTTTTACATAACACCAGAACTTCTTTGGATTTCATTTTGCATCTATAGCTACTTTATATGTATATACCCCCTGAGCTCTCCTTGTCAGCTGCTTCACTTCATACGTTGTCTTGTGTAGGCTTTATATTTATTTGGAGATCTGGTTTCTAAGTACCTCTGCCAATGATGATGTTTTTTCCTTAGAGCTTTTTGTATTTGTTGATCCATGGACACCTCTTAACTGGAACATGCTTATTTTCTACTTCTTGGAGCTTCTTCTTAAAGCATTTCCACTTATTCTCTATTCCTGTCAAGGTCTGATATGTATCCTTCCATTCCTGGTTTATATCAGCTCTCACTTCTGTATAATTATCCTTGTCATACAAAATTTTTGACATGTTACACTTTTCAATATAGGCGTTGTACATAAATTCAAGTACCCTTTGAATATTTCCTGGGGAGGGGGGTAAGCATCGTTCATTTTGTCAGCCATTCCTTCTTCATTTGTAAAAACTAGATCAGTAGCCTTGGACAGTCGCTCCCTCGTGCTCTTATAGGTACACAGACATGCTGGTACATATATGTATCTCGCCAGCTATTGTCCAATTAGTCCAAACAATTTTAGGGTATCAGAATGTGGGATGCTTTATAATTAATTACTTCTTTTAAAATTTTCTGTAAATTGTTATTGTTAAGTGGTTCTTTACTCAACTGCGATATATACATCCAATGAGAAGCTCATCACCCATTTATGTGATCAATTTAACCCATAATGATTCCTGGAAATTTGTACTGAACTTGACATCTCTAGTTCTCAAGCTGGTTTTGGTGTAAAGTATTATCCCTGCCTTCATCATTATCAGTATTTAAGACCATATTGTATCCGTTGATTTTAAGTTCTGTTTCTGTCACTTTGCACCTTAAGTTTTTTGGTTTAGCTTCATTAACCAATATCAAGTCAGGAATAATCTCTGCTTGATTAACTCAGTCATTTTGTTTATCAATGTATCTGCATTTGTATACCAACAAGAAAATGTTTTCCTTTGTTAAACATCCTTTTGTTCACACCATTTGCTACTGAATTTTGTGCATTTCTACCTATACAAACTGATTTTTTTCACTACCGTGTTTCCTGGCGGGCCTCTTACTCTGTATGTAAAATTTCCCGGTCCATCATTAATTTCCTTTTGCGTAGCCCCTGACACCAGTCCTTTCAGATTTTCTCTCTGTCCACTTGTGAGGTCGTGTTGCAAATATTTACCTTTATACTTATCTTTGCCCATTAATTTCTTGGATTGCATCAGGATATGTTGCTTAGCACCTGGTGAATCAAGCCCAGCAAGCAATGGTCAAGGCCTCTCTGCTTTGTTTTCCATCTTACCCAACCTAATCACTTTCTTCAAGCTCTTTTGCTGTATTTCAGTTTCAAAAGTTTCTTAAATTATTTTCTCGGTAATCTCAGGTCATCTTTCTTACTCCTTGCTCTTTTTCTTTCCTTTCTGGGATACCAGAGATTGTAGTGTTTTTTCTTCGGGCCTCCTCATATTAGAGTTCTCTAAGTTTTTCATCTTGTTTCTCTCGAATTTCTCCTTCAATTTAACATAATCATCTTCCTTTCTTCTTTTCTGAAACTGCTCAAATTCCTCTTTCATAATGTCCTGTAGTATTGGTACAGTCTCCTTCCTGACAGAATCTGAATAACTGGTCTGTCATCAAAACATGTGTTAAGCTTCTCCTCAAACCTGGTAGCATTTGCTTCGAGATTAGCAAGCCTCATGTTTAGTTTGCTACAGTCTTCGTCATATCTATCTACCTTCTCGCTGAATGCAACAGACTGGACCTCAGTGGTTCCAAGCCTAAACTCTAAGGCATTGTTATTGTTCTGCCCTTCATGTATATCTTCAGTCAAGACATTAATTTTTCCCTCAGTCTCATTCTGCTTATTCTGAAGGATTTTACTTTGCTCCTCAAGTTTACCCATGTTCTTGCATAGTTTCACACAACCCCTTCTGCAGAAAGTGGAATACCATGTATTCTGATCTCCAATTGATAAAACATAATTGTACACCTTATCTGGCATGCCTTCACAAGTTTTATGGAAGCTTGTTTTACACACCTCGCACTGCATAGCTTTATCTTCATCTTTCACAACAACATCACATTTACGGCAACTGTCGTTCCTCACGTCATTGTCCTCGTTGATACCGCTGACAGCTCCAAGTTTGTTTATATTCTCAGCACCTCCACCGTCATTTCTTTTTCTACCAGTTCTAATCTCATCATCCATATTTATACTTGTGTTCTTAGACATCCTGCTGATTCTATTTTGATTCATATGATTTTTCAGCCTCTTGGATTTGTAAGTTCAGGTCAATCCTCAATGTCAATCAACACTATTTTATTAACCCCTGAGCGACCCACATACACGTTTAGTTTCATTGGTTTATTAAATGAACCTGTTATAGATCAGGTTTTTTTGGGGGGAGTTTGGGGTGCTCCACCTTTTAGGTTAAGTCCACAATCCTGTTAGAGATAATCCTAAATTGGAGATTGGAGACTGGGAAGAATATGAAATCATTTCTTTTTGGGAATTGTCTGGCCCCTTTACTTTCCTCCCACGAAGTAAGGATGTACAGTAGTATATCGTGGCTGTCCCTCTTTCAGGTAGATATATGCCTTTGCTATTTTTCTATATACTGGTGGTCCCTATTTAATGTCAATATTCCTTTCCTGACAGCTGACTTTAGTCAGATTTCAACATAAATCGGAAAATACCTAAATTCGACCCCTAGGATCCCCAACCAATGTTAAAAATATATCATATAAAACATAGAAAAATAATCTTAAGTTCTTAATCTATGATATAGAAAAAGTAAAACTAAACTTAATAGTATTGTATACCCTAAAACATAAAAATAGTAAAATTACAGTACAGCACAGTATACAGTACAATATTACTTAACTTTACTCATGTGGTTGGCTTGCACACTGGAAGGGGCATTGCAAGGGATGGTAACCTCCCTCCCTAATTATTGCTGCTATCACACTGAGAAACTCTTTTGCCGCTTTCTCATCACCACTAGCCAGCAGCTTCACCTTGCACCCTTAGGTTATGCAAATTAGCATGACTCTTAAAATGATTAACTCCTACTGGCCACAAATTATTCACTTTCACTCCCTTTTCCGAGTGTTTTATTATTTTAGCTTTAATTTCCATGGTGATGGCTTTTCTTTTCTTCATAGCACTGCCATCAGAAGACATATTGATGTCAATATCAAGTGAAAACGAGCAAAACCAACGAAAGAGTAGATGAGCTTGAGAAACAATATTGTGGGTGAGAGTAAACTGAGTGGTGGTTCTTCTTCTTCTTCTCCTAATGCCACATGACTCCGTATTCTTACATGACGCTCAAGCAACTATTTTGAATAAAATCGTATTTACTGTTATGTGTTTGGTATTTTTTTTTTTAAATTCAATATAATCCTTCAATATAACCAAATACTGTATGTAAAAAATAAATAAAGCCATTAATTTGATAAATACGAATACAGCTTTGCTTCTAGCTGTGTATTCGTCTGCCGCTCTCACAAACTGTTCTGTGCACGCGGTGTGAATTTACCGCACCCCCCAGGTAGGTCGAAAAATAAATTTACTATTTATTGGCTTCTGACTTAGTGGCAAAATGTCGTAACTTGGAACCATGTTCTACGAGGATTCAGTGTATGTAGATTAAAACTTGTCATTGCTGGTTTGGTGCTCTGGTTGATTATTTGTTACTGGTGGTTACTGTGGAGTAATTGGTGCTGTTCTGGCTAGTAATAGAAAATTTAACTTAGTGTAATAAGTAGCTGACCATGAAATATATACAAAATATACAGTATATATATATTGAAACACATGTAATACTGTATATTAAAATAGTATACAGGTCGTCCTCGGTTTACAATGTCCTCAAGTTATGATGTTTTGTGGTTACAGCACATCTCCCATAAATTATTTTGGGTATTTTTTATAATATTTGGCCTGTATTATGTCTCCTAAATATAAAGCAGATTTTTCTGATGGCAGTGGTTTGAAGAAATGGAAAGCCATCACCATGGAAGTGAAATTAGAGATAGTGTAATGCATGGAAAGGGAAGAAACTTTACTACTACATTAGCATAGGTGCTTACACTGAAATTCGGGTTACATCACAGGAACGGAGCTCTAACATAAGTCGAAGACCTCCTGCACTACGTATAATTTTATATTATTATGCTCTCCTTTTAGAGAAGCGACTTGTAGGGAATAGCTAATTCGGTATTACAATTCTATACCACATCTATGTAACCATTTTCTGCTTGGATGAAACAGCACTGTGATCACCATCACCACGCACTGGCTTCGCATTCACGAGGTCGAAAGATCGGTCCCCGTCCAAGACCGAGAGTTTAAGCTGTTTACTGGCAGGAACTGCTGTGGGTGGACATCACAGTGGGGGGTTGGGGCTTGTCCTGGCTGACGAATACCCATTGTAAAATGGAAATAAAGTTTATAATAGTATATAGAGTGATAAATAAATAAATCAATAATAAATGAATAACTTGAATAAATAGAGAGAGTCAAAAATCATTGTTGTACTAGTATAACAAGGACATATGTAAAAGTTACTCCAATAAGGATGAAAATCCCAGTCAGAAAGTAATTATGGCTTAACACTTTGATCACCACCACCACACACCTGTTGTCCAAGGTATTATGAGTTAATTTCTTTATTTTTTGTTTATGTTTTTAGCTTACTTATTTTAGCTTGGTTATGTACTTGTAAAATATGTTCTACTTAGCTTTTTTTTGTTTGTTATACAGTGATCCCTCGCTGGATGGCGTTTCTTGGTTTGCGTTTTCACTGTACCACGTTTTATTTTTGGCAAATTATTATTTTATTTTTTGGGTATATGCAAAAATATTAAAATATTAAAAAAAAAAAATTCTCAGTATTTTAATTTTTTTATTGAAAAAAACATATTTCATTATCTAATTGATAAAAAAATTTATTTCCCAGCCTACGAATAATAAAACAGTAAAAAATAGTAAAAAACATAAATTTAGATATACGCACGTACAGTATAACTCACAGTATTGCATCATGCGAAATAGTGTCCGATAGCGTACAATGTATTGGGGTCGCAGCTACGTGATCTAGCATATATATATATATATTTCCAGTAGTTTCATGATTTTATTAATATAAAAACGTATTTCTTAGCCTAAGAATAATAAAACAGTAAAAAATAGTAAAAAACATAAATACTAACAGTATTGCAACATGTAAAATACGGTACCGCTATCAGTGTTTCGGACAAAGGCTCGTTCATTCTAACTCACGTGTGCGCCGTTCACGTTGTGCTTATTTATACGTTTTGCTTGTGATTTCTTTACTCGCATATTTTAACCTTTGCATTGCCTCCCAAGCATCCTTCATCTTCTAAGGCTTCTTGTAGTAAGCCTAAGCGGCAAAGGAATATGTTAACCATAGCAGATAAGGTAAGTTTACCTATCACGTACATATAAATTTATGTTGCATGCTGTTATTTATAAAGTAAAGAGTGGTTTTTTAACAGTGCAGGGAGGGTTTACAGTATACAGTAAACGTAAAAATAATTGTAAAATACCTATGTACATGAGTATGACATATAAATTTATGCTTGCAAGTAAAGGGTGGTTTGTTAACAGTACAGGGAGGGTTTATATAGTTTATACAGTGTAAGCGTAAAAATAAATTAAAATATCTATGTACATATAGGCTGATCCTACTCCGCGATTTTCCTGTCTCGCGCCGGGTCCCGGAACCGATCCCTCGCGATAATGGAAGGAACACTGTAGTGTGTTTATACACAATTGTGGAACGTATCTATGTATATTAACATTATTCCTTGTGGAAATAGACTATCTGAATTGCGTGTAATTTATATTACACAAGTCTTTTTAGAACCAATCCTCTCGTTATTTCGAGAGATGAGTGTATATATATATATATATATATATATATATATATATATATATATATATATATATATATATATATATATATATATATATATATATATATATATATATATATATATATATATATATATATACACACCTAGTTCTCAGAATAACGCCTAGATAGGTTCTCAGAAGTGTCAGGTAAATGGAAAATCGCGTGAAAAAACGAGTCATTTTCCATAGGAAACAATTATTAAGGGCATAGATACGTTCCAAACCTTACATAGACTCACCATGCCAAAGATATAAGATAAGTAAAAAACATATTTTATCACTACATAGCAAAGCAGAAAGCCCTGTATCTATTTTTAAGAGTACACAAAAGATATTCATATTCACTTTACAGCTAAAAATTAACATACATTACTGTACTGTACTCTATTATGCAGTGGGCAACAGTCATACAGTACACTGGGGCATGCATGGTGGCCGTGAGCAAGTAACTTATGCAGTAGAAGAGGAGGAGGATGCAAAAGAACTTACCTCTATCTGCAAATGTAAACAAAGATAAAATAAAAGCTATTAATAACCAAAGCAAGACTAAAAAACGAAAAAAAAAATTATGCAATGCCTAAATCTACCATATGATGAGAGATTAAAAAAACTTAATCTACATTCTCTAGAGATTGCAGAGTTAGGGGGGATATGATTGAGGTGTATAAATGGTTTGAAGGGTTTAACAAGGGTGATATTAATAAAGTTTTAAAAATTCATGATCAAACCAGAACTCGTAATGGGTATTGGATTTAAGCTTGATAAATTTAGGTTCAGAAGGGACATTGGTGAAAATTGGCTTGGTAATACCGTAGAGTATTCCTAGTAGGATAATAAATGCCAATACCTTAGACACCTTCAAATGTAGATTAGATAGACATATGACAGAGGTAGGGTGGGTGTATATATAATGTAAAATGATGATGATCTTTTCTTATCATAATCCTCTTTGTACTCGTGGAAGAAGCGTCCGCGGGCGCTTATTTACTACTGCTAAAAAACAAAATAATTAATAAATAAATTTTTTTTTGGGGGGGTTATTTGCGAAATTCTAATTTATTACTATTATTTTTTGGGGGCGTTATTGCAATTTCGCGTATAAAATAATCGCGCATAAAATGAACATGGTATATATATATATATATATATATATATATATATATATATATATATATATATATATATATATATATATATATATATATATATATATATATATATATATATATATATATATATATATATATATATATATATATCAAATAAGCACATTATATATGTGAAAACATGAATAACTTTTTACCCCGACCGGGACTCGAACCTAGGACTTATGATTACTAAGTCAAGGCGCTACCACTACACCACAGAAGGTTAAAAGGAATCCAACCTTATAGCTTATATCTGCTATACATAGGAATGAACGCATTCTAACTGAATGCCACTATGTTCATATTACAGATTCCCCAACCTCACTCGTGGCTTCATTTTAGCATTTAATTCAATTCCCAATCTCTTTCGGGCATGAAATATCAAATAAGCACATTATATATGTGAAAACATGAATAACTTTTTACCCCGACCGGGACTCGAACCTAGGACTTATGATTACTAAGTCAAGGCGCTACCACTACACCACAGAAGGTTAAAAGGAATCCAACCTTATAGCTTATATCTGCTATACATAGGAATGAACGCATTCTAACTGAATGCCACTATGTTCATATTACAGATTCCCCAACCTCACTCGTGGCTTCATTTTAGCATTTAATTCAATTCCCAATCTCTTTCGGGCATGAAATATCAAATAAGCACATTATATATGTGAAAACATGAATAACTTTTTACCCCGACCGGGACTCGAACCTAGGACTTATGATTACTAAGTCAAGGCGCTACCACTACACCACAGAAGGTTAAAAGGAATCCAACCTTATAGCTTATATCTGCTATACATAGGAATGAACGCATTCTAACTGAATGCCACTATGTTCATATTACAGATTCCCCAACCTCACTCGTGGCTTCATTTTAGCATTTAATTCAATTCCCAATCTCTTTCGGGCATGAAATATCAAATAAGCACATTATATATGTGAAAACATGAATAACTTTTTACCCCGACCGGGACTCGAACCTAGGACTTATGATTACTAAGTCAAGGCGCTACCACTACACCACAGAAGGTTAAAAGGAATCCAACCTTATAGCTTATATCTGCTATACATAGGAATGAACGCATTCTAACTGAATGCCACTATGTTCATATTACAGATTCCCCAACCTCACTCGTGGCTTCATTTTAGCATTTAATTCAATTCCCAATCTCTTTCGGGCATGAAATATCAAATAAGCACATTATATATGTGAAAACATGAATAACTTTTTACCCCGACCGGGACTCGAACCTAGGACTTATGATTACTAAGTCAAGGCGCTACCACTACACCACAGAAGGTTAAAAGGAATCCAACCTTATAGCTTATATCTGCTATACATAGGAATGAACGCATTCTAACTGAATGCCACTATGTTCATATTACAGATTCCCCAACCTCACTCGTGGCTTCATTTTAGCATTTAATTCAATTCCCAATCTCTTTCGGGCATGAAATATCAAATAAGCACATTATATATGTGAAAACATGAATAACTTTTTACCCCGACCGGGACTCGAACCTAGGACTTATTATTACTAAGTCAAGGCGCTACCACTACACCACAGAAGGTTAAAAGGAATCCAACCTTATAGCTTATATCTGCTATACATAGGAATGAACGCATTCTAACTGAATGCCACTATGTTCATATTACAGATTCCCCAACCTCACTCGTGGCTTCATTTTAGCATTTAATTCAATTCCCAATCTCTTTCGGGCATGAAATATCAAATAAGCACATTATATATGTGAAAACATGAATAACTTTTTACTCCGACCGGGACTCGAACCTAGGACTTATGATTACTAAGTCAAGGCGCTACCACTACACCACAGAAGGTTAAAAGGAATCCAACCTTATAGCTTATATCTGCTATACATAGGAATGAACGCATTCTAACTGAATGCCACTATGTTCATATTACAGATTCCCCAACCTCACTCGTGGCTTCATTTTAGCATTTAATTCAATTCCCAATCTCTTTCGGGCATGAAATATCAAATAAGCACATTATATATGTGAAAACATGAATAACTTTTTACCCCGACCGGGACTCGAACCTAGGACTTATGATTACTAAGTCAAGGCGCTACCACTACACCACAGAAGGTTAAAAGGAATCCAACCTTATAGCTTATATCTACTATACATAGGAATGAACGCATTCTAACTGAATGCCACTATGTTCATATTACAGATTCCCCAACCTCACTCGTGGCTTCATTTTAGCATTTAATTCAATTCCCAATCTCTTTCGGGCATGAAATATCAAATAAGCACATTATATATGTGAAAACATGAATAACTTTTTGCCCCGACCGGGACTCGAACCTAGGACTTATGATTACTAAGTCAAGGCGCTACCACTACACCACAGAAGGTTAAAAGGAATCCAACCTTATAGCTTATATCTGCTATACATAGGAATGAACGCATTCTAACTGAATGCCACTATGTTCATATTACAGATTCCCCAAACCTCACTCGTGGCTTCATTTTAGCATTTAATTCAATTCCCAATCTCTTTCGGGCATGAAATATCAAATAAGCACATTATATATGTGAAAACATGAATAACTTTTTACCTCGACCGGGACTCGAACCTAGGACTTATGATTACTAAGTCAAGGCGCTACCACTACACCACAGAAGGTTAAAAGGAATCCAACCTTATAGCTTATATCTGCTATACATAGGAATGAACGCATTCTAACTGAATGCCACTATGTTCATATTACAGATTCCCCAACCTCACTCGTGGCTTCATTTTAGCATTTAATTCAATTCCCAATCTCTTTCGGGCATGAAATATCAAATAAGCACATTATATATGTGAAAACATGAATAACTTTTTACCCCGACCGGGACTCGAACCTAGGACTTATGATTACTAAGTCAAGGCGCTACCACTACACCACAGAAGGTTAAAAGGAATCCAACCTTATAGCTTATATCTGCTATACATAGGAATGAACGCATTCTAACTGAATGCCACTATGTTCATATTACAGATTCCCCAACCTCACTCGTGGCTTCATTTTAGCATTTAATTCAAAAAAGGAAAAATGTTATTTTTCTTGGTGTTTCTTCTTCGCGGAAATTCACCTATCGTGGCTGGTCCCGGATCCGAACCCCCGCAATAAACGAGGGATTACTGTGTATATATATATATATATATATATATATATATATATATATATATATATATATATATATATATATATATATATGTATATATATATATATATATATATATATATATATATATATATATATATATATATATATATATATATATATATATATATGTGACAGAGTGTTTCGCTCAATGTCAACAGAGGCTGTTAGATGCCTTATTAAATAAATTAGTAACATAACTGTTATTTTCTAACTAAAAAAATTAATTCCCTTTAACATAACTGTTATTTTCTAACTAATAAAATAATTCCCACTTCTTGACTTTCGCAGATTATGATTATTTGCAATTTGTATTTTAGCTTATAGCTAATTGTAAATATAGCTTATTTACTCTTCTTGTACGTGTAGAAGTATAGCCCCAATATAAAGGCTGCTCCTATTTTTCCGTCTGCTACGAGCCAAGAAAATTAAGAGAGATTAAATCCAGTAACCTAACTTTTCATTATTATTTCTCATTTTATTTTATTTGCTTCCACTTGTTGCACCTAAAAATACTGTCTCTCCCTTGCATCTCTGCTATAATTGCCTGCCAGGGACCACCACTAAAATAGTCCTTAAAATGATATCAGAGCCAATTACTGCTCTAGGAATTAAAATGAAGCCACGAGTGAGGTTGGGGAATCTGTAATATGAACATAGTGGCATTCAGTTAGAATGCGTTCATTCCTATGTATAGCAGATATAAGCTATAAGGTTGGATTCCTTTTAACCTTCTGTGGTGTAGTGGTAGCGCCTTGACTTAGTAATCATAAGTCCTAGGTTCGAGTCCCGGTCGGGGTAAAAAATTATTCATGTTTTCACATATGTAATGTGCTTATTTGATATTTCATGCCCGAATGAGATTGGGAATTGAATTAAATGCTAAAATGAAGCCACGAGTGAGGTTGGGGAATCTGTAATATGAACATAGTGGCATTCAGTTAGAATGCGTTCATTCCTATGTATAGCAGATATAAGCTATAAGGTTGGATTCCTTTTAACCTTCTGTGGTGTAGTGGTAGCGCCTTGACTTAGTAATCATAAGTCCTAGGTTCGAGTCCCGGTCGGGGTAAAAAATTATTCATGTTTTCACATATGTAATGTGCTTATTTGATATTTCATGCCCGAATGAGATTGGGAATTGAATTAAATGCTAAAATGAAGCCACGAGTGAGGTTGGGGAATCTGTAATATGAACATAGTGGCATTCAGTTAGAATGCGTTCATTCCTATGTATAGCAGATATAAGCTATAAGGTTGGATTCCTTTTAACCTTCTGTGGTGTAGTGGTAGCGCCTTGACTTAGTAATCATAAGTCCTAGGTTCGAGTCCCGGTCGGGGTAAAAAGTTATTCATGTTTTCACATATGTAATGTGCTTATTTGATATTTCATGCCCGAATGAGATTGGGAATTGAATTAAATGCTAAAATGAAGCCACGAGTGAGGTTGGGGAATCTGTAATATGAACATAGTGGCATTCAGTTAGAATGCGTTCATTCCTATGTATAGCAGATATAAGCTATAAGGTTGGATTCCTTTTAACCTTCTGTGGTGTAGTGGTAGCGCCTTGACTTAGTAATCATAAGTCCTAGGTTCGAGTCCCGGTCGGGGTAAAAAGTTATTCATATATATATATATATATATATATATATATATATATATATATATATATATATATATATATATATATATATATATATACATATATATATATATATATATATATATATATATATATATATATATATATATATATATATATATATATATATATATATATATATATATATATATATATATATATATATATATATATATATATATATATATATATATATATATATATATATATATGTATATATATATATATATATATATATTTATTTATATATATATATATATATATATATATATATATATATATATATATATATATATATATATATATATATATATATATATATATATATATATATATATATATATATATATATATATATATATAAATATATATGAATATATATAGCAAGGAAGCCCATCAGTGAAATAAAACTTATAAAACAATGCTATATTTCGGATCCTAAATGGATTCCTTCTCAAGCACAACAGTTGTGCTTGAGAAGAGATCCAGTTAGGATCCGAAATATAGCATTGTTTTATAAGTTTTGTTTCACTGATGGGCTTCCTTACTATTTAGTGCTGTATGCGTGGTCCTCAGCCGGCACAGGCCCCAACCCCCCCACTGTAGTGCCCAGCCACAGCAGTAACCTTCCCAGTAAACAGCTTAAATTCTCTTGCCTGGACGGGGCGCGATCCGTCGACCTCGCGAATGAGAGTCCATTGCGTTACCACTGTACTAGCAAGGAGGCTAGAGACAGTAAGGCTAACTCCTTAAGCCTCTCTTCGTGAATGGGATCTCCATTACCAGTTTCGTAGCATGTCTTTGAATAGTTTCCAGTATATTTCTTCCTCCATAAGGTTGTGGCATAGTCAATCTCAAGCCTATCCTGCATCTAAGTAGTTATATTTTCAAATATATATTCTTACAAGTTAAGAATCTTCATAAATGATTCTTCATGAATACCCGCCTTAATGTCACTCGGAAGGAAACATTACTACACAATAACAACTTGTCGTGAAGGACGGGAATGAGGCTAAAGAGGTTAGATTGTCCCTAGCTTTTAGCCAGAGTAGAAGCTATAGTTGATGCAAGGTTGACACGTTCCACTAGCCACGGGTGTAGAATAGCCTTACAAATGACATCAAAACTCTCTCTCTCTCTCTCTCTCTCTCTCTCTCTCTCTCTCTCTCTCTCTCTCTCTCTCTCTCTCTCTCTCACACACACACACACACACACACACACACACACACACACACACACACTTAGGAGTCAGGAGATGCATCACATAAATCATGAGAAAGTCTATCTGAACATCTTCCCCCATTTGAAACCTATTTTTTAATATACAATATTTGGATCTTGTTTAGTAAATTTTTTTTCTAAATGGACAATTAATTTCAATTAGTTATACTTGAAACTCACTAAGTAAGTGACATGCATTATAAATATATTAAAATGAACAAACAAAATATATAATAAATAAATAAATAAATAACAAATCAATAAGCAAAACATAAGAAAAGAAATTAGTTAATAAAAATATTGATGAACAATCAAAATAAAAGAAAACCTGAGTTTGAAAATCAGTATTCCCAAGCTCTCAGCACCAAGTTTATCCCATCACTGAAGATATTTGGGAAATAATGGAATTTTCCTGGCAAAACTCTGAAAGTGCTAAAAATAAATTAGTTATGTTATACACCAAAAGCTTTGACTGTATTGAAAATATTTTTTGGATCTGAACAATTTTTTCTTCGGTCTTGTATCTAACTTTTTCCTTAATGCAAATGATCAATTTAACAGTAAAAGTTACCAAATTGAAAGAATTGTTCAATTAAAAAAAAGCCAAAGTTGTATCAAGGAGAGTTGAAGGTAATATTCACATTCGTTTGATTAAGTTGATATATGGGATCAACTGAAGAATCTCCCCAAGACCCACCCAGAGGGGAAATTCTTCAGTTGATCTGAGTTAGGGGGGGATTCTTCGGTACTGTCTGCCTGTTTGTCTGTTTGTCTGTTTAGGTTTGGTTAGATTAGGTTAGGTTGGGTTAGGTCTTTATTTCGTAACTGAAATTCATCCATCCATATATTATAAGGTAGATAAACAGACAGACCTAACCTAACCTACTAACCAAACCTAGCCTAACCCAACCTAACTTATCACATCCCTCAGCCCCTCCCATCTGACATGTCACAACACTCTCCATCTCTAGTTTCTCTCTGAAATCGTTATGCCGGGCACTTTGGGGGGAGATTTTTCAGCTGATCCGATATATGTATATTATACTATCTTTTCTTAGAAAAATAAGCACACTGAAAACAATTATTCAATTCCTTTTAACGTTTTTTTCTTTCTTTTTTTTTGGTAGTAATAACATAATTGGTTCATTTAATAATGAAGTTTTGTTGTCATTTTCGTAAGGGAATTTTACATTGATAATTTACCAATAGTAGCATAAATATTCTCAATGACATATAGAAAACTTTTCTTTTGCCTTATAGTTAATTTGTTAGAAATATAATGTTTTTTGCGCTTTTACTAAATATGGAATCTGATAAACCAATGCTTACTATATATATATATATATATATATATATATATATATATATATATATATATATATATATATATATATATATATATATATATATATATATATATATATATATGCACACACATATACACGTACGCACACACGCACACGCACGCACGCTGGCACGCACGCTGGCACTAGAACTAGAAGTCATAGTTTAAAGCTTCGTAAGAAAACTTCTTTGCAGGATGTAAGGAGGTACTTTTTCAGTGTAAGAGTAGTTGATAACTGGAATTCGCTAAGCGAGAAGGTAGTTAATGCTATCTCAATTCATAATTTTAAGGACAAGTATGATAAGTACCACTAAGTACAAAATGGAACCGATCGTGAAGATGCTTTCAATGGGAAAAAAAAGTTGATATTGAAAAATCAAAGTAAATATACATTCATATCGCTTTTTAGTAATCTTTTTGCAACTAAGAGCAAATGTAGAAATATATATTACGCATAAAACAGAAAATTGCATATGATGATCGACATATAATAGTGTTAATCTCCATGAAAATTTGCTTATGTTTCTCTTTGACTTCCCTTGGGATGACTACTGCTTTCGGCCCCGCAACCCTGATCAGGTATCTCTAAAAGTTGCCGAGATCATGACCGCGGGAATGGAGGCGTACATCCCCTCTTCTACAAAAACTCTCTCTCCTCCTAAACCTTGGTTTGACCGTGCCTGCTCCATGGCTATCCAGACTAGGAATCGGGCTCACCGATCTTACCAAACCTCTCCTTCCGATTTAACTCGCTCTGCTTTTATTATAGCTAGGAATCGCTGTACTGCTCAGATTCGAAGGTCTAAGGCTTCCTTAATAAGAAGGAAAGTTGATGACCTTAACTCCTCTCCCACTGACAAATGCTTCTGGTCCTTAGCCAAAAACCTCTCCAAAAACTTCTGTAACTCAAGCTTTCCCCCTCTCATTCGTTCTGATGGTTCTATAGCTTGCTCTCCCACTGACAAAGCCACTCTCTTTGGCTCTCATTTTTCTGCCAACTCTTCTATCAACGATTCCAGCGCACCTATTCCTCAGTCTTTTCCCCTCTCTAGCCCTATGCCCTCCCTTATCCTTTCTTCACGCAAAGTTCATAAGGTTCTTCGCTCTCTAAAGACGAACAAGTCATCTGGTCCCGATGGTATCCCTGCAAGGTTCCTTAAGGAGTTTGCAGATGAACTGGCTCCCGTGCTTTGTCGTCTTTTTCGCCTCATTCTGTCAACCAGTATCTATCCTTCATCTTGGAAGCATGCTCTAGTTCAACCTGTTCCTATGAAGGGTGACCGCTGTATTCCTTTTAACTACCGACCTATTGCCCTAACCTCCTCTATTGCTAAAGTTTTCGAAACTTTGCTCAATGCTCACTTCTTGATACGCCTTGAATCCAACTCACTTATCTCCGATCACCAGTATGGCTTCCGCAAGGCAAGATCCACTGGTGATCTCCTGCCCTATCTTATTCATGTATGGTCATCTTCTCTGAGGAACTATGGGGAATCCTTTGTCGTCGCCCTTGATATCTCTAAGGCTTTTGACAGAGTCTGGCACAAGGCTCAGTTGGCCAAACTCCCTGCCAATGGCTTTACCCCCTACGTCTGTTCTCTGATTTCCAGTTTTCTTACTGACCGTTCTATATCTGTAGTTGTTGATGGCGTGACATCTAGCCCTTTCTCTGTTACCAGTGGTGTTCCACAGGGCTCTGTTCTTTCACCTACTCTCTTCCTTCTCTTCATCAATGATCTTCTACAATCCCCATCTCCTCTCTTCTTCATGCCTTTGCTGATGATTCTATCCTTCACTTTTCCTCTGCCTTTTCTTCACAAGCTTCATCTGTTACTCGTAATCAATCTCGTATCACTCTTTCTTCTACTCTTAACTCCGATTTGCTGAGAGTATCTGAATGGGGCACTCAAAATTTAGTTAAATTCAGTGCCTCCAAGAAACGGTCTCTGGCTATCTCTTTATCATCTTCTCCTCCTGATAACCCTATTGTCTTGGAAACTAATGAAATTTACGCTCTTAACTCTATCAACATATTAGGAATCCATATAGCCTCAAACTTGTCTTTGAGGAATCACATAATCCCAATTTCTAAATCTTTATCTAAAAAATTGGGGGTTTTGTTTCGTTTTCGTCATTACTTTTCCTCATTGCAGTTACTTAAAATTTGCAAAGGTCTTATCCGACCCTGCTTAGAATACTGCTCTCACATCTGGGGTGCTTCTTCCTTTACTTATCTTCTTGATAGGGTTGAATATAAGGCAGTCAGACTCATTAATGATCCTTCTCTTACTTCTAACCTAGATTCTCTCTCTCTTTGCCGCAAGGTATCTTCCCTTTCGCTTTTCTATCGCTACTACTTCCATCGCTGCTCTGATGAGTTGGCGAGTTGCATCCCTCCTCCACTGCCGAGGCCACATAACACTTGCCAAGCGGCCTCATCTCACAGGTACTGTGTGGAGATTTTTAGCTCGCGGATTGGTCGGTGTAGCGACTGCTTCTTCCCATCTACCTCCAGACTCTGGAACTCTCTTCCTCCTTCTGGCTTTCCTAATTCTTATGACCTTTCATCCTTCAAAAAGCAGATTTATAGTCATTTAGAACCTAGTCCTCCATATCTCTGGGTCCTCTGTACTTTGACTGTGTTTTTTCTATCTGTCGTTTTACTTTGTGCAATATTACCTCATCTCTGCCTTGCCCTTAACCTTTTTCTTTTCCTTCATCTTGGTATTTTCTCACGGCCGGCCCTATATTGATGAGAGCAGCTTCTGCCTGTCCCGGTGTCACTCTTAAAAAAAAAAATCTATATACCAGTACATTTTA
>JAXCGZ010000865.1:0-37125 GCA_037179515.1 Halocaridina rubra
GAGAGAGAGAGAGAGAGAGAGAGAGAGAGAGAGAGAGAGAGAGAGAGAGTCTACCTTACCCACCAAGCTTTGCCATTTTCTGCAAATGCATTCCAAATTATTTAAACTTATACCAGATATAAAATGTGCCATCCTTCAGGGACCAAGAATCTTTATATCTATACAAAGATAAAACTCAATTTAATATCACTTAAGATTCCTGAAACTGTGTGAAGCAGTCAATCAACAATTACTGCAAATCTCTTATCTTAATATGTACTGACAGCAAAACGGATGAAGCATGTACGAGAACAAATCCAACTAAGACCTTGACATACATTTGTCTACAAATAGGTCTTTCTCTCCTTGAAAGAATACTACCAAAGATAGCAGTAACAAAAGGCATTCAGGATAACCCGATTATCCCAGAATAGTAAGCAATTTTATAGATTAACTCCGTATTATGAAAAAGGCTACAAAAATATACTAATGGGTACTGGAGACTCTCTGAATGTTTGGGAAGGGGGAACTTAAGAAATGGTTTTTCATAATGGAAATGAACAACTAAAACTATCAGGAATCAACATCCAATTATAATTCAAGCTGACCTAAAGAGGTGTAATAAAACAATATCACACGGTCAAATATTCAGTCACACGGCTTCTTGAGCTCAGCATTAAATTAATTGGATTACAAGTTATCAGTTTGTCGACAAACAAAATGTTTCAATAGTATTACATGTTTTGAGTAACGATTCTTGATTCTCAAATATCCTTGAAATTCTATGCTGAGAATGCTTCTTAAATCTCGTTTTCTTCCTACGCTTCGTAGTCATAACAAAAAGGGAGGTGAAATTATTGGTAAATATTCACTCTACCACCTCCAATGCGAGAAATAAAAATCCAAATTATTAAAAAATATATAAGCCTAAAAAACAATTATTTCAATTATCAATTAAATTATTAACTGGGAGTCAGATAACCTAACGAAGCCAACTCTTTTACTTTTTCATACTGTGGGTCACTATTAGTCCATATTTGGAAATGGCCAGACGCATTGAAGCTGGGGTATTAAAGCTGGATGCCCTACCTAACGCCCCGCCATGGGATTAATCGCGGGTTCCTCACAGAGTTCAGTATAAATTTTAGACTTTTGTGATACTGGATGGAGATCGATAGGGGCCGGCATCCACCCTAGGGTGTAACGCCAGCCCTCTATCTTTTAATCCATTCAAAAACACGATTCTTGCACTAAGGGATGTGAAAGTAAACATTAACCAATTGTGTAAACTTAAAATATCAAACTCCTAAAACATTAGGAAAAAGTATCCATAAAGTGTAATAGTCATACAACGTTTACATCTCACGAATACAAATTTTTATAAAAGCACTAATGTGTTTTGCATGTACGAATAATCAAATAAGAACCGAGACAAAACTCTTGTCACTAACTGAATACATCAATTACTAGCATTTTCATTCATTTTAGCATAAAAATACGACCCATGTATAACGGAAAGTTATTTTAGACCTAAATAGGGGTTTGGTATGCAGGAAGTGTCCCCTTCGGTGCAGGTCCGGTTTTCTAGCTGGATTGCAAGAAAAGAAAACCTCGTTGCGCGTTCTACTAACCTACACTTCGTGCCACTTGCTTCTATTACAATAAAAATAACCCCATTTCACATCCTTCTCGTACTTTTCTAAGACTTATAACCCTTTACCCTTCACAAATATGTAATATAAAATGAAAAGAAACACCTCAATCCGCTGAAAGAGAGAGATATCCACTACATTCGTGTAAATTTCTCACTTTACGAACCACCACCATCACCACCCCCGTTAACACGAACACGAGCAATAACAAGACGGATATTCTCTATTCCTTACTCGATTTATTGCCCGTCCTTTTTTCTCCGTCATCTTTGCTGTGCTGTCTCACTAACCAGACTATCACTAAAACTGTGGCACCAATCACGATTGATATAAACCACATGGTGAGATCGGTGTAAGAGGAGACGTGCGTCTCCTGTCCCGCCATAATGTGTAATGTGACGTCACGGCCACGTGTTGGCCAATCACACCGCGTGATTCGACGCTTATGAGGTGCGAGCAAGGACAAAACAATAACAAGTTTTGTTTAAAAATGAAATTCAAGAGATTTATTTTTTTACATATTACTAATCGAACTATTGTACATATTCACATATATTACAGCATTAGACTGAATTTTATAATTTGCATACATTTTGGTATTACATACTGGTGATATCAGCTACGGACAAAACAATAACAATATATCAAAGCCAAAAGGACACCAAAATATACAAATAATTTATGGTCAAGGCTGTGATAATCTGAGTTATAATTTGCCGAACCAATATCATGGATATTTTACACCCATTACTTAATATACAAAAAAAAAAAAAACTAACTAGGCGAAATTGAATTATAACTTTGAATATTTTTTTTATTTATTGTGGCCAAAAAAAAAAATGGATATAAAGTCTAGACTAGACTAAAATGTTATTTTCCAAGGTCATCAATATCATATCGTACTATTTACAATTAATGCTATATCAGCACTCCTCGAGAGTATCTTACCACCACTCAGTATTTTAAATAATATCTTATTTATACACATTAAAATCTTGCTTAATGGATCATTTAGAGACAAACTCTCTCTTTTTTAAATGTTTTATTTTGATTGACAAATGAAAATGTCAAGTCAGTCATTTGTGAGAGTCATGAACCATGAAGGTAAGCACAAAACTAGGTATCCTTGTCTATGATTTCTGCCACCAAAATATTAACCCATTCTCTTAACAACAATACTTATTTTGTCCCCTTACCTTATAAATATACTATAAAACGCTTATTTTTTTTACCCCGAAATTAATCAATATATTTAACCTTGATGTTGAAATACTATAAATAAATAAAACAGACGAGAAAGTAAAAAAAAAAATACACTCAACTTTTATTGTATTAATTGAAGTGACCTATTTATTTTTAAGTCTGAGACTGAAATTAACTGTATTCACTTTCCTAGCTGAGCTGGCATTTGTGAACCTCAAGTTTGTCCTATTATATCTCACAATGACTTCCCTGCTAAATTATACCTTAAAAACTTCCATGCAGATAAAAAAAAAAAAATGCCTTTGCTCGTGTACCAATCACGCCGATATATATATATATATATATATATATATATATATATATATATATATATATATATATATATATATATATATATATATATATATATATATATATAAACTGTTAGCATGCTTCACTAAATAGTAAGGAAGCCCTTACTATAGATTTATATATATATATATATATATATATATATATATATATATATATATATATATATATATATATATATATATATATATATATATATATATATATATATATATATATATATATATATATATATATATATATGGCCACCTTCTTTTTATATTACTACGTTTTATAGAAGCTACATGCACGAAATGTCATCTTGAGAAAGATTGTGACTGCGAATTAGATCTATGAAAAATGGCAGATATCTTCTTCTTCTTCTTCTTCCTCTATTTGCGTTCCCATTTTCATATGGGGTCGCATCTCTTCACTAGTCGTCTCCACTGGTTCCGGTCCATCACTTGCTCCTCCTCCAGCTGTCTCTCAAAAATGGCAGATATATATAAACAAATGCACAGAAGATAAAGGCTTCTCCACCCGTTTCACTACCAACAAACTGACGATGGATGAAACAATATATTCAATTTCTTTTCTTTCTTTTTTTCTTTTTTTTATCCTCTCTGAGACGGAAAACTTTTTTTTTTTTCTGATGCTTCAGTTATTAATTATTAGTGTAAACTTCATGACATGAAATGCAGTTGCTTTTGCAAAACCCGTAAAAGAAGAAGAAGAAAAACCCATCTCTTACTTCTCCATTTATTCCTGCTTAGGTCTTGGTTAATATCACTGTCAGAATGCTTCCCATAATAATAGAGGAAAAGAATTACTTTGCCAAATATGATTAAAATTGACAAAAAATAATCTTGAAAAAATCTTTCTGGAATCATAGGTACGATTAATGCACTGCATACAGTATTGAGCAATATTTCAATAATTTATGTAACTTCTTATGAAACATGCTGTAAGCATGGACAGCCCCTACATCTGGTAACTGCAATCAAACCGCTTACTCAATTTTTCATTTTAAATTAGAAAAGAGACACGTCCATACATCAATTTTTCGGAAAAGAAAGTATGAGATTTTCACAAGCCACAAAATTGGCTGCCTCTGACTTCTTGTCGTGAAATAGTGTTGTTTAATGCGAAACTGACTACTTCGCTTATTCCTCTAGATGAAGAATTGAGTGTTCTGTCGCATAACATCCATCCTCACTCAATCACGTGAGTATTTACTTGATTGGTTCTTCGCTTCCAGATAGTAGCAAAGAAACAACCTTATTAGAGTGAGGTATTGCAAAGAAAATGAAATTCACCTCTGTCGTTTAATAGCATGTTTTCTGTTTCCAGTCATACTCCAACTAGTTTCTAATACAATTAGTCGTTTCCTGCAGATATTTTTAGTATAATTTTGCCCTTTCTGATGAGAGGAGGACTAGAAGCCGCTGCCATCAAAAGGAAGTGAAGAGCAACCAGCAGCATCCATTGAGTTTGCCTGTTATGTACACAAGGAGAGAAGCCTTTATTACCGGCAACTAACTTGATCTTGAGGCTTCATAACTTCGTGTTAAAATCAATTTTCTCACAATGGCTGGTGTGGTAGCCTAAAAGTGATAACTATAGAAACAGAAGTCTGGCATAATTTTTTCTGTGAGTGCTGACACCTTTCAGTGGCCATCAGTCCCTAGTTCATTATTTTTTTTTTCATGATAGATATTCATTCTCAGTAATATCAAGCTCTGGGTTAGTAGCTGCATTGTCAGGCAAATGATGCATGGAAAAAGATTAATAATGAATTTGTATTCTTAAGAGACCAAAGAACAATTATTTTGAAACATTGAAAACCTGGTATCAACCCTACAACAATGTGCAGGCATGTGTTTCCCACATAGCCCAAGGATGCGCAAGGAACACACTCGCAGAGAGGGAAATGACGAAGAAATTATGAAATTAATTTACAGATTTTCATAGAAAGAAAATAATTTGGGTGAGGAATGCAAAATGGAAAAGGGGGAAGGAAAGAAAAATTAGACAGTGAAAAAAGAGAATGCAGATAATTTGGAGAGAAGATATAACATACTAGAGGCCAGAAAAAAATAGAGCATTAAAAATGTTGAAGGAGAAAAGAGAGAGTTTGAGAACAGAAATTCCAGACAAGAGAATAAACACATAAACTGGGATGATAGATTATATGAAGTAAATGCTAGTACCTTGATATCTTCTAAAAGAGATGAAATTACTGTTTAAGATGCCCATATACAGGAAAATACTGAACGATTTAGAAGAGATTTTTAAGAACTGAATATAAATCATTGAGATATCACGGACACGATTTCAGATGCATTAAAAAGAAATATGACTGCAAAGGAGGCGGTGAAAAAGTTTACAATGTAAAATGTGGTAGAACTGATTACAGGGAAATAATAAGAGAAAACAAATAAAAGATGTTATAACTAAGGGAAGAAGCTCTCTGATCAAACAAGCACCTGATAAAGATTATCTGTGTTCATCTCTGGCTTATGTGAGTCTCAAGAGTCAAGATGATAGGGGCGACACGAATATAGTAAGGCTAGGGTTTTAAAACTGAAAGAAGCTATGATCAAACAAGCACTTGATAAAGATCATCTGTGATCATCTCTGACTTATGTGAGTCTCAAGAGTCAATATGATAGGGTAGACACGAATATATAGTAAGGCTAGGGTTTTAAAACTGGAAGAAGCTCTCTGATCAAACAAGCACTTGATAAAGATCGTCTGTGATCATCGCTGGATTATGTGAGTCTCAAGAGTCAAGATGATAGGGGAGACACGAATATAGTAAGGCTAGAGTTTTAAAACTGAAAGAAGCTCTCTGATTCAAAAAACAAGCTCTGGATAAAGATCATCTGTGATCATCTCTGGCTTATGTAAGTCTCAAGAGTCAAGATAATAGGGGAGACATGAATATATTAAGGCTAGAAATTAAAACTGAAAGAAGCTCTCTAATCAAACAAGCACTTGATAAAGATCATCTGTGATCATCTCTGGCTTATGTGAGTCTCGGGAGTCAAGATGATAGGGGAGACACGAATATGGTAAGGCTACGGTATTAAAAATAAAAGAAGCTCTCTGATTAAACAAGCACTTGATAAAGATCATCTGTGATCATCTCTGTCTTATGTGAGTCTCAAGAGTCAAGATGATAGGGGAGACACGAATATAGTAAGACTAGGGTTTTAAAACTGAAAGACACTCTCTGATCAAACAAGCACTTGATAAAGATCATCTGTGATCATCAATGATTATGTGAGTCTCAAGAATCAAGATGATAGGGGAGACGTGAATATAGTAAGGCTAGGGTTTTAAAACTGAAAGAAGCTCTCTGATCAAACAAGCACTTGACAAAGATAATCTGTGATCATCTCTGGCTTATGTGAGTCTCAAGAGTCAAGATGATAGGGGAGACACGAATAGATAGTAAGGCTAGGGTTTTAAAACTGGAAGAAGCTCTCTGATCAAACAAGCACTTTATAAAGATCATCTGTGATCATCTCTGGCTTAAGTAAGTCTCAAGAGTCAAGATGATAGCGGAGACTCAAATATAGTAAGGCTAGGGTTTTAAAACTGAAAGAAGCTCTGATCAAACAAGCACTTGATAAAGATCATCTGTGATCATCTCTGGCTTATGTGAGTCTCAAGAGTCAAGATGATAGGGGAGACACGAATATAGTAAGGCTAGGGTTTTAAATCTAGAAGAAGCTCTCTGATCAAACAAGCACTTGATAAAGATCATCTGTGATCATCGCTGGCTTATGTGAGTCTCAAGAGTCAAGATGATAGGGGAGACACGAATATAGTAAGGCTAGAGTTTTAAAACTGAAAGAAGCTCTCTGATCCAAAAAACAAGCTCTTGATAAAGATCATCTGTGATCATCTCTGTCTTATGTGAGTCAAAAGAGTCAAGATGATAGAGGAGACACGAATAAAGTAAGGCTAGGGTTTTAAAACTGAAAGAAGCTCTCTGATCAAACAAGCACTTGATAAAGATCATCTGTGATCATCTCTGACTTATGTGAGTCTCAAGAGTCTAGATGATAGGGGAGACACGAATATATAGTGGGGCTAAATATTAAAACTGAAAGGAGCTCTCTATATCAAACAAACACTTGATAAAGATCATCTGTGATCATCTCAGGCTTATGTCAGTCTCAAGAGTCAAGAAGATAGGGGAGACACGAATACAGTAATGCTAGAGTTTTAAAATTGAAAGAAGCTCTCTGATCCAAAAAACAAGCTCTTGATAAAGATCATCTGTGATCATCTCTGGCTTATGTGAGTCTCAAGAGTCAGGATGATAATGGAGACATGAATATAGTAAGTCTAGGAATTAAAACTGAAAGAAGCTCTCTGATCAAACAAGCACTTGATAAAGATCATCTGTGATCATCTCTGGCTTATGTGAGTCTCAAGACTCAAGATGATAGGTGAGACACGAATATGGTAAGGCTACGGTATTAAAAATAAAAGAAGCTCTCTGATCAAACAAGCACTTGATAAAGATCATCTGTGATCATCTCTGTCTTATGTGAGTCTCAAGAGTCAAGATGATAGGGGAAACACGAATATAGTAAGACTAGGGTTTTAAAACTGAAAGACGCTCTCTGATCAAACAAGCACTTCATAAAGATCGTCTGTGATCATCAATGATTATGTGAGTCTCAAGAATCAAGATGATAGGGGAGACGTGAATATAGTAAGGCTAGGGTTTTAAAACTGAAAGAAGCTCTCTGATCAAACAAGCACTTGACAAAGATAATCTGTGATCATCTCTGGCTTATGTGAGTCTCAAGAGTCAAGATGATAGGGGAGACACGAATAGATAGTAAGGCTAGGGTTTCAAAACTGGAAGAAGCTCTCTGATCAAACAAGCACTTGATAAAGATCATCTGTGATCATCTCTGGCTTAAGTAAGTCTCAAGAGTCAAGATGATTTGGGAGACTCGAATATAGTAAGGCTAGGGCTTTAAAACTGAAAGAAGCTCTGATCAAACAAGCACTTGATAAAGATCAACTGTGATCATCTCTGGCTTATGTGAGTCTCAAGAGTCAAGATGATAGGGGAGACACGAATATAGTAAGGCTAGGGTTTTAAATCTAGAAGAAGCTCTCTGATCAAACAAGCACTTGATAAAGATCATCTGTGATCATCTCTGTCGTATGTGAGTCTCAAGAGTCAAGATGATAGGGGAGACACGAATATATGGTAAGGCTAAGTTTTAAAACTGAAAGAAGCTCTCTGATCAAACAAGCACTTGATAAAGATCATCTGTGATCATCTCTGGCTTATGTGAGTCTCAAGAGTCAAGATGATAGGGGAGACACGAATATAGTAAGGCTAGAGTTTTAAAACTGAAAGAAGCTCTCTGATCAAACAAGCACTTGATAAAGATCATCTGTGATCATCTCTGACTTATGTGAGTCTCAAGAGTCTAGATGATAGGGTAGACACGAATATATAGTAAGGCTAGAGTTTTAAAACCGAAAGGAGCTCTCTATATCAAACAAACACTTGATAAAGATCATCTGTGATCATCTCTGGCTTATGTGAGTCTCAAGGGTCAAGAAGATAGGGGAGACACGAATATAGTAAGGCTAGAGTTTTAAAATTGAAAGAAGCTCTCTGATCCAAAAAAACAAGCTCTTGATAAAGATCATCTGTGATCATCTCTGGCTTATGTGAGTCTCAAGAGTCAAGATGATAGGGGAGACATGAATATAGTAAGGCTAGGAATTAAAACTGAAGGAAGCTCTCCGATCAAACAAGCACATGATAAAGATCATCTGTGATCATCTCTGGCTTATGTGAGTCTCAGGAGTCAAGATGATAGGAGAGGCACGAATATGGTAAGGCTACGGTATTGAAAATAAAAGAAACTCTCTGATCAAACAAGCACTTGATAAAGATCATCTGTGATCATCTCTGTCTTATGTGAGTCTCAAGAGTCAAGATGATAGGGGAAACACGAATATAGTAAGACTAGGGTTTTAAAACTGAAAGACGCTCCCTGATCAAGCAAGCACTTGATAAAGACCATCTGTGATCATCAATGGCTTAGGTGAGTCTCAAGAATCAAGATGATAGGGGAGACATGAATATAGTAAGGCTAGGGTTTTAAAACTGAAAGAAGCTCTCTGATCAAACAAGCACTTGATAAAGATAATCTGTGATCATCTCTGGCTTATGTGAGTCTAAAGAGTCAAGATGATAAGGGAGACACGAATAGATAGTAAGGCTAGGGTTTTAAAACTGAAAGAAGCTCTCTGATCAAACAAGCACTTGATAAAGATCATCTGTGATCATCTCTGGCTTATGTAAGTCTCAGGAGTCAAGATGATAGGGGAGACTCGAATATAGTAAGGCTAGGGTTTTAAAACTGAAAGAAGCTCTGATCAAACAAGCACTTGATAAAGATTGTCTGTGATCATCTCTGGCTTATGTGAGTCTCAAGAGTCAAGATGATAGGGGAGACACGGATATAGTAAGGCTAGGGTTTTAAATCTAGAAGAAGCTCTCTGATCAAACAAGCACTTAATAAAGATCATCTGTGATCATCTCTGTCGCATGTGAGTCTCAAGAGTCAAGATGATAGGGGAGACACGAATATATAGTAAGGCTAAGTTTTAAAACTGAAAGAAGCTCTCTGATCAAACAAGCACCTGATAAAGATCATCTGTGATCATCTCTGGCTTATGTGAGTCTCAAGAGTCAAGATGATAGGGGAGACACGAATATAGTAAGGCTAGGGTTTTAAAACTGATAGAGACTCTCTGATCAAGCAAGCTATTGCTAATGATCATCTGTGATCATCTCTGTCTTATGTGAGTCTCAAGAGTCAAGATGATAGGGGAGACGTGAATGTAGTAAGGCTAGGGTTTTAAAACTGAAAGAAGCTCTCTGATCAAACAAGCACTTGATAAAGATCACCTGTGATCATCTCTGGCTTATGTGTTTCTCAAGAGTCAAGATGATAGGGGTGACATGAATATAGTAAGGCTAGGAATTAAAAGTGAAAGAAGCTCTCTGATCAAACAAGCACTTGATAAAGATCATCTGTGATCATCTCTGGCTTATGTGAGTCTCAAGAGTCAAGATGATAGGGGAGACTCTGATTTGGTAAGGCTACGGTATTAAAAATAAAAGAAGCTCTCTGATCAAACAAGCACTTGACAAAGATAATCTGTGATCATCTCTGGCTTATGTGAGTCTCAAGAGTCAAGATGATAGGGGAGACACGAATAGATAGTAAGGCTAGGGTTTCAAAACTGGAAGAAGCTCTCTGATCAAACAAGCACTTGATAAAGATCATCTGTGATCATCTCTGGCTTAAGTAAGTCTCAAGAGTCAAGATGATAGGGGAGACTCGAATATAGTAAGGCTAGGGTTTTAAAACTGAAAGAAGCTCTGATCAAACAAGCACTTGATAAAGATCATCTGTGATCATCTCTGGCTTATGTGAGTCTCAAGAGTCAAGATGATAGGGGAGACACGAATATAGTAAGGCTAGGGTTTTAAATCTAGAAGAAGCTCTCTGATCAAACAAGCACTTGATAAAGATCATCTGTGATCATCTCTGTCGTATGTGAGTCTCAAGAGTCAAGATGATAGGGGAGACACGAATATATGGTAAGGCTAAGTTTTAAAACTGAAAGAAGCTCTCTGATCAAACAAGCACTTGATAAAGATCATCTGTGATCATCTCTGGCTTATGTGAGTCTCAAGAGTCAAGATGATAGGGGAGACACGAATATAGTAAGGCTAGAGTTTTAAAACTGAAAGAAGCTCTCTGATCAAACAAGCACTTGATAAAGATCATCTGTGATCATCTCTGACTTATGTGAGTCTCAAGAGTCTAGATGATAGGGTAGACACGAATATATAGTAAGGCTAGAGTTTTAAAACCGAAAGGAGCTCTCTATATCAAACAAACACTTGATAAAGATCATCTGTGATCATCTCTGGCTTATGTGAGTCTCAAGGGTCAAGAAGATAGGGGAGACACGAATATAGTAAGGCTAGAGTTTTAAAATTGAAAGAAGCTCTCTGATCCAAAAAAACAAGCTCTTGATAAAGATCATCTGTGATCATCTCTGGCTTATGTGAGTCTCAAGAGTCAAGATGATAGGGGAGACATGAATATAGTAAGGCTAGGAATTAAAACTGAAGGAAGCTCTCCGATCAAACAAGCACATGATAAAGATCATCTGTGATCATCTCTGGCTTATGTGAGTCTCAAGAGTCAAGATGATAGGAGAGGCACGAATATGGTAAGGCTACGGTATTGAAAATAAAAGAAACTCTCTGATCAAACAAGCACTTGATAAAGATCATCTGTGATCATCTCTGTCTTATGTGAGTCTCAAGAGTCAAGATGATAGGGGAAACACGAATATAGTAAGACTAGGGTTTTAAAACTGAAAGACGCTCCCTGATCAAGCAAGCACTTGATAACGACCATCTGTGATCATCAATGGCTTAGGTGAGTCTCAAGAATCAAGATGATAGGGGAGACATGAATATAGTAAGGCTAGGGTTTTTAAACTGAAAGAAGCTCTCTGATCAAACAAGCACTTGATAAAGATCATCTGTGATCATCTCTGGCTTATGTGAGTCTAAAGAGTCAAGATGATAAGGGAGACACGAATAGATAGTAAGGCTAGGGTTTTAAAACTGAAAGAAGCTCTCTGATCAAACAAGCACTTGATAAAGATCATCTGTGATCATCTCTGGCTTATGTAAGTCTCAAGAGTCAAGATGATAGGGGAGACTCGAATATAGTAAGGCTAGGGTTTTAAAACTGACAGAAGCTCTGATCAAACAAGCACTTGATAAAGAATGTCTGTGATCATCTCTGGCTTATGTGAGTCTCAAGAGTCAAGATGATAGGGGAGACACGAATATAGTAAGGCTAGGGTTTAAAATCTAGAAGAAGCTCTCTGATCAAACAAGCACTTAATAAAGATCATCTGTGATCATCTCTGTCGCATGTGAGTCTCAAGAGTCAAGATGATAGGGGAGACACGAATATATAGTAAGGCTAAGTTTTAAAACTGAAAGAAGCTCTCTGATCAAACAAGCACCTGATAAAGATCATCTGTGATCATCTCTGGCTTATGTGAGTCTCAAGAGTCAAGATGATAGGGGAGACACGAATATAGTAAGGCTAAGGTTTTAAAACTGATAGAGACTCTCTGATCAAGCAAGCTATTGCTAATGATCATCTGTGATCATCTCTGTCTTATGTGAGTCTCAAGAGTCAAGATGATAGGGGAGACGTGAATGTAGTAAGGCTAGGGTTTTAAAACTGAAAGAAGCTCTCTGATCAAACAAGCACTTGATAAAGATCACCTGTGATCATTTCTGGCTTATGTGTGTCTCAAGAGTCAAGATGATAGGGGAGACATGAATATAGTAAGGCTAGGAATTAAAAGTGAAAGAAGCTCTCTGATCAAACAAGCACTTGATAAAGATCATCTGTGATCATCTCTGGCTTATGTGAGTCTCAAGAGTCAAGATGATAGGGGAGACTCTAATATGGTAAGGCTACGGTATTAAAAATAAAAGAAGCTCTCTGATCAAACAAGCTCTTGATAAAGATCATCTGTGATCATCTCTGGCTTATGTGAGTCTCAAGAGTCAAGATGATATGGGAAACACGAATATAGTAAGACTAGGGTTTTAAAACTGAAAGACGCTCTCTGATCAAACAAGCACTTGAAAAAGATCATCTGTGATCATCAATGACTATGTGAGTCTCAAGAATCAAGATGATAGGGGAGACGTGAATATAGTAAGGCTAGGGTTTTAAAACTGAAAAAGCTCTCTGATCAAACAAGCACCTGACAAAGATAATCTGTGATCATCTCTGGCTTATGTGAGTCTCAAGAGTCAAGATGATAGGGTAGACACGAATATAGTAAGGTTAGGGTTTTAAAACTGAAAGAAGCTCTCTGATCAAACAAGCATTTGATAAAGATCATCTGTGATCATCTCTGGCTTATGTGAGTCTCAAGAGTCAAGATGATAGGGGAGACGTGAATGTAGTAAGGCTAGGGTTTTAAAACTGAAAGAAGCTCTCTGATCAAACAAGCACTTTATAAAGATCATCTGTGATAATCTCTGACTTATGTGAGTCTCAAGAGTCAAGATGACAGGAGAGGTACGAATTTATAGTATGGTTAGGTTTTTAAAACTGAAAGAAGCTTGGAATATCATGTGGTCCAGGTAATACTGTAGCATCCGCTGACTTGGCAAGTATGCTGCGTAGTGCATGTCAAGAATAATTAAGGTAAACTTTGATAGGACGGAAACATGCAAAGAATTATTTATGGGCTACAGATCTAGGATCTTGTCAAGAATATAAGTAAGTGTTCATTAAAAATCATAAAAGCTGTTCATAGCAGGCTGTAGCGTTAAGTGAGGGAAGAAAATAGGAGGAGAAGATATATATATTTTTTTGCTTTTAATTTAAACAAATGGGTGATGAAGAAATGCTAAGAAACAGAGGCATATGATCTCATTAAGGCTATTATACATAAATGTTGATGGGTTAGCTGGTATGGCAATAAAATTATAGTGTAGATTATATGACAGTAAGGCAGATATAATAACAATTACAGAGAAAAAAAATAGATGGTGATATGTGCAGGCTTTAAGTTTTTCCTAAGGATTGCAAAGTAATGAAAATTGAGAGATCTAAGGGACAGTGTTGCTTGTAAGTGAAAGGTTCCAGCTTGAAGAGGTAAATATTGCCATAAGAAAATTTTTTAATGAGTTTATTGTCAGTTGCGTAAATATGGGTTAGAATAACACTGCAAAAGCTGTAGTAAGTTACTCACCAAGGAATCAACAAAAACTAGAAGTATATGAAAAAAGTTATATGGTTACACTTGAAGTGATAAATTCAGGTTTACTCTTCGCACATTACAGAAGGTATAGTATATTGGTAATGATGGATTTTAATCATAGCGAAATAGGCCGTAGTCTTGACATATACAGTTAAGGGGAGTTTATTAGGACAATAATTCCAATTTTGTGTGCAAGGATATCTCTGGCACTAACGTGTATACTGGAACCAACGAGTGTCAGGGAAGGAATTGAACCATAACCGTTCGAACAATTATTCACAGATAACGTTTTGAATATTGGTAAAATTGATTATGAACCACCGATAAAAAAAAAATGACAGCTGCGTGTTGTTGATGAAGTACATCATCGATGATGTTCTGCCTGAGAGAAGGAAATGAGGAAGATTGTCTAAAAGAAAGTTACATGAATATTAACGACCATTTTGAAGGTATTGACAGAAGGACCATTTTTAACAATATATCTGTACGAGAGAAGTATGTAACCATTTGAGACGAATAATTTAGAATGGTTAGATGCTGTATTTCATTTATCAGAATAGAAATTATTAATGCCAAGGGGAAATGGTTTAATGGTGAATGTTAGAGCGTAAAGGAGTAGTAAAACAAGTGTTGGATTACATATAGGAGGAGGCAAAGTATATATGTCTATCAAAATTAAAAAGGAGTGAGATAAGAGTACTCTAGAATAATTTGAGAGGCAGAGGGTAAAGGAGCAGACAGACGAATTCTGGAATATATAAGGAGATAAAGTATTTATGTCTAGCAAAATTACAAAGGGGTTAAAAAAGATTACCTAAGTAAAATATGAGAAGCAGAGAGTAAATGAGTAGAGATATAAATACTGGAATATATATAGAGGAGATAAAGTATATATATGCCTGGCAAAATTACAAAGGAGTGAGAAAAGAGTACTTATGTAAAATATGAGAGGCAGAGGGTAGAGGAGTAGAGAGACAAATAGTGAAATATATGTAGGTGGATATAATGTTTATATGCTTAGCTAACTTACAAAGGAATGAGAAAAGAGTACCTAAGAAAAATATGAGAGGCAGAGGGTAAAGGAGTAGAGAGACGAATGCTGAAATAACTATATGAGGAGATAAAGTATATATGCCTAGCAAAATTATAAAGGAGTGAGAAATGAGAACCTAAGTAAAATAAGAGTGACAGAGAAGGCTTATGAAAAAATATATATATAATGAGGAGACGTAAGGAAACTCCTTAACTTTTCCACAGTTTTATCAGAAGGTAATTGAAGGTCAAATAACGAGATTTACAGTTGGAAAGGGCAGACGGAAACATTACTTCAACAGATGAAGAGATCTGTGAATAATTGAACAAGGAGTTTTTGTCAGTATTTACAGAAGAGAAGCCTCCACCCCCTCACACTGCAAAGAGGAGAGAATATGGGCCAGTATTAAAGAACATTTTCTTTGCAGCTATAGAAGTATGCAGAACATTGATGGAATTAGTTATTCATATATCTTTGGGGCCTGACGATATAGCCTCTTGTGTAATTACTAAGTGTAGTCCATTACTGCCTGTGGTACTATGCATCATAATTGAAAAGTAGCTGGAATTAGGGGATATTCCAAGATCATGGAAGCAAGAGAACATAGAATCTAGCTTCAAAACGGGAAGAAGATGCACAAGTCTTAATTGCAGACTTGTTTTATTGATTAATATAGTTTGTATTGTTACGGAGAAACTAATGAGAAAACCCATTGACCTTCACTTAGACTCTTAATAATTTACTAGTGAGACAGCATAGCTTCAGAGAAGGCAAGTCTACACTAACTAAATTATTAAAGTTTTTGATGAGGTAAGCCTATTCTTACAAGAAAGAGAGGCCGGACAAATGGAATATGCTTAGCTTTTTAGAAGGCATTTAATACAGTCCCACATGGGATAATGGGATACTTATTAAGAAACTGCAAAAGTAATGGCAGGAATAGATGGAAATGTCTTGGGGTGGATAAAACTTATTTAGAGGGAGGAGAGAAGGAGTCATAGTAAGACATACATTGTCTAACTGGAGAGAGGTTTGCAGTGATGTTCTTTAGTGATCAGTTTTAGGGTTACTTCTCTTCCTAATATATATGTAAATGACCTGTCGATATATGTAAATGCATGACTAAATATGTTTGCAGATGATAAAGAGATTGTGAAAAGAGTAAAAGACGAAATAGTAATATATCTCAAGAATATGCAAGAGTGGTCAGACAAGTGGCTACAGATATTAAACACTTAAGTGCAAAGTAATGAGAAAGAGCAAGAGTGCAGAAGACCCAAGTTTGGGTACTCAGTAACAGACAGGAGAGGAACTTCAAGAATATGTGAAACGAAGGACATCTAGGATAAATGTATTGGAAGATTTGTCTACGAAAATGTATATAAATCATACAGTAAAGGCAGCATATGCTTTTTGGCAATTGTAAGGGTGTTATTTTTTTTATATGGACAGGAGGATATGATTATAAATGTTTATATGACTTATATGAGGACTAAGTTTGCATATGCAACACCATTCCGGGTTGTTATTGAAAGAGCATATGGATAAACTGGAAAAAGTTCCAATACATGCTGAGAAAGTAGTGAAAGAGATACGTAATCTCATCTATGCGGAAATGCTGAACGAGTTAGGCTTACCATCACTCGATGGTAGAGGAAAGAGGTGGATATAGAGACGGCTTTTAATTCCCTTTACTACTTTGACAGAGTGAATAGGGATCGATATTTTGCAATAGAGGTCACAGTGTGAAGCTTCCTAAGAGAACTTCTTAACATAATGTAAGGAAACTTTTTTTTTTAGTATAATAATAGTTGATGAAAGGAATTCGTTAAGTGAGGAAACAGTAAATGCTTAATACATTCACAATTTTAAGGATAAATATGATTATAGTTAGTGAGGAAAAAATGAAACCGACCAGGAGACCGGGAGTTTCGCTCATTAAGCTCTTTCCCGTGAGCACAATTAAGTAAATACAATTAGGTAAATACCTACGAATACTCATAATAAAATATTTACCTAGTAAATGATTTTAAAGAGTTTTTTTTTTTTAATCTGTAACCTAAATGTGAAGTACTGAAGGACAATCTATTATGACATTAAAACTTAAAAGTGGGAATATATATTGAAGGACATCCCAGGAAACATAGAACAAGTTGCCGCGTTCAATACCAGTAATTTTTTTGCTTCAGTGTTAAAAAAAAAAAAGAAGGAAAAATCCCATTGAATTTCGACAACCTTCACATCCTCGGGGATAATTAATACAATTGAGACTGGAGGTCAGCACTGAATTTGCCTTTATAAACAAAAAACTCATGTCTCTGAATATCAGAGGTACATTAAGGTTATAAAAAAAAAATTCTGAATTGGTTAGAAAGCAGTTTTCATCTTATCGACATATAAATTCTTTCTTGGAAACTTCATAATAGCATTCTTAAGTAGTAGAGATTACCCACAAGGAAATCAAAACGAATACAGAAGCACATCAAACGTCAAAGGAAATTCTGAAATGTGAGACTCAGTTTTCTCTGTGGGTGACCATGTTTTTGAATGGACACCCTTAGTTCTCGATGTAAAAATGGAATGAAATGTACACCCAGTAAAGGTAATTAGCACATGGTGATGCTGATCGGTGTCCTTAAAGTCAAGTATCCTCTTTTTGAAGTCACAGCCTCTTTCAATGCTGCCAATCCCTTCACATCTGACAAGTCGCAACACTCCCCGTCTCTCTGTCTATTATATTTATGTTTTTTTTTCATGCCTGGCCTGATGAGGGCAATTTTCTTTACCCGTCAAGGCATTCCCTCTGAAGAAGTCTTGATTAAGGAGCTTTCTCGCAAACCAAATTGGGTCTCCTTCGCAATAACGATATCGAAAGGACTTTAATATGTGCCTTACAAACTGAATCGATCGCCTACAAGGCACAGTTGTCCAGCCATTTCGTGGGGGCAAACAATGGACACAAGCTAGGTATTCTACAAAATATCCCAAACTTCAGCCATACCAAAATAAACAGCAAAGAGCTTATGAAACAATCCCCTATCCGCGAGACTTCAGAAAGAGACACAATACAAACCTCTCCTATCGCCGTCCACGCACAAGAGACTTCTCCTGGAGAGATGGCTCTTACAACCCTAGACACTCACCTAGGCATTCAAACTTTGGGAAGGCCCGATCTTACCATGGCACGTACTCAAATCAGCGTTACCCATCCAACGGCAGGTACAGACACCAGGATTCATGGGCTAACCCCAGAACACACTACAATGATGAATTCCCAGCAAAGTCACACAGTCAAAACAAGTCATGGACTAACCCAAGAACAAACTACAACTATGACTATGGATACCACAATAATGAAACATGGTAAGAATGTAACATTAGTACATATGAATGCTCAGTCCCTGCTCGCCCATTTTGAGGAAATAATAATGCTAACAAAAGACTACAACATAGACATCCTCTGTGTAAGTTAAACTTGGCTTCCTCCTACAACTGAAAATAAATTTGTGAATATGCCAGAGTTTAAAATATTTCGCAATGACCATGGCCGAGGGGGTGGGGTCTGTATTTATGTTAGAAATTATCTTAGTGCATCAGAAATAACCACAGGTTTAGAAAAAACTGAAGAGCTCGAAGATTTATGGATCATTGTGTAGTATCAGAAACTTCCATCTTTCATTGTAGGGTGTGTTTACTGTTACCCTAAAGCACCTACCAGTTCATTCATTCATCTGCTAGAAACATTCAGAAATATCTGTGTGCGCCATAAACCCATATACATACTTGGTGACTTTAATGATGACTTGCTCTCAGCAGATAACAAAATGAAAAGGGTGATCAACACGGTGAAGTTAACACAAATAGTGACAAAACCGACCCGCATAACCCCTAATTCTAGGACTCTTATAGATCTGATAATAACAAATAAAGTGGAAAGTATACCCTTTTGGGACGTAGTTCCATGTCCAATTGCAGACCACGAGCTGAACATTGCTATGCTAAACATAAACAAGCCCAAAAGGAAGCCTCTCTTCAAGACTTTCCGGTGTCTAAAAAATTACTCTCCTGATATCTTTTGTGAAGCATTAATCAACAACACAAATGTACTTTATAGAATTAAATACACAGATAACGTCGATTTGCAGGTTGAGATTCTAACAAAAGTCTTCCTTGAATGCTTAGATAGTTGTACACCCATTGTAACAAGAAAAATCACCCGCCCCTCAGCCCCCTGGCTAACTAATAACATCAAAGAGGCAATGCAAATCAGAAATCAAATTCAAAAAGAGCTAAAAACTAATAGATATTATATGACTCTCCAAGAACGTTATAAAACAGAAAGAAATGTGTCAGATCTCTTATCAATGTAAGTAAAAAAGACTTTTACAAAAAGCAATTTAATGACTCTAGACATGATACAGCAGCAACATGGAAAGTGATAAGAAGCATGATACCAAATGAAAAGAGTACCTCAGAAAGTTATAAAAATATTACAGGGTTGAAAGACAAAGCGGAAAACTTTAATAACTATTTTGCTAACGTTGGCAAAAATACTGTTTGATGCTCCTTAAATTTGGAGATATTTATAGATGAATGAGGCACAATAATATAGGAGACTGAAAAGGCATTTTTAACAGTTCTTGTCTGGCCACCTAGTGGGCATCTTTATTACTTACTATGCAAACAAAACATGGATGCGTTCATTAACAAAATAACAATTATATCAAATATTGTAACATCCCTCTTTTTATGAAGAAAAAAATAAGTTATCATCTTGAAAACGAAAAATAAATCACTCTTTGTAAACAACAAAATCATTATATTTAGAGGGTAAAATATTCCTTGTACTCCTTGTGATTCTCCTTTGAGGAGTGAAAGACTCTTGAACTCTGAGATTCTCACTTGTTGGGTTTACATGTTTATCCTGTGGAATTTCAACCTGTTGCTGACTTTGTACTGCATTACTAGAATCTTCACTACTGTGATATGAAACATTTCTTTCATTTGACTTATTAAGGTCTACTCTATTTCTTCTCAATAAACCAGCATCACTTGAAATTTCATAAGATCTCTCGTCTAAACGTTCCTTCACAATACCTTTTTCCCAAGCTTTCTTTCCCACTACAGTGGGTTTTATTCTCACAACATCATCTTCCTGTAAAGGATCAAGATCTTTGGCATGCACATTGTGATATTTAGCGGACCTGCTATTTCTATAATGTCTGTTAATCTTAATTTTATCTACATTGATCTCAGATGGTTTCAGCAACTTTGAAGAAACTGGGAGAAGAGTACGTGTGCGTCTCCCTAGGCTTTTTTGAGCCGGACTGTATTCATCGCTGTGAGACGGACAATTACGGTAGTCTAATATTGCCAAATAAGGGTCACTATTGCTTTCTATGGCTTTTCTGAGTATGGACACTGCAGTTTTTACAGCGGATTCTGCCTGTCCATTAGACTGAGGATGTTTAGGGCTTGATGTACAATGTTCTATATCCCACACTCTTATAAAACTCTGAAATAAATCACTTGTAAATTGAGTTACACAGTCACTAACTAAGATGGAAGGAGTACCATACCTTGCAAAATGTGCTTTTAGCTTACGTATAACAGTAGATGCTTTTATATCTTCTAACCTATCAATTTCCCAGAAATTACTGAAATAGTCTACTGTTACAAGATAAAACTGGTTACTCAATTCAAAAATATCTGTGCCAACTTTCTCCCATGGCCTATCAGACACTTCATGTGGCATAAGAGTTTCTGTCTGCTGAGATTTTTGAAATTTGCAACAGATTTCACATTGGGAAATATGTTCTTTAATATCGCCATTCATACCTGGCCAATATACACACTCACGAGCCCTTCGTAGATAACTTTCTATGCCAATGTGACAAGAGTGAATAGCCTGTTTAATTTCTTTCCTCAAATTGGCAGGAATCACAACTCTATCACCTTTAAATACAAGTCCATTCTGTATAGATAGTTCATCTCTAATATGATAATAAGGCAAAACAGTTATAGGTACATTACATTTATACTCTGGCCACCCATCTGTTATCATATTTGACACTTCAAGCAAATTTTCATCACCAGCCACAGCATCACGAATTTTCTTTAACCTGTCTTCCCTAATAGGCAAATAAGATACAACATTAACATGTTCAAAATCATTACCATTTTCAGTTTCACTAAGAAATGATCGAGACAGCAAATCTGCTATATGCATGTTCTTACCAGCAGTATGCTTAAGTTCAATATCGTATTGTTGTGCAGTCAATAACATGCCTTGTAGCCTCTTTGGTGCTCTATCTAATGGTTTCAAGATTATACTCTGAAGTGGTTTGTGATCAGCTATAACCAAAGTATGTTGTCAAAAAGTGTACTGATGGAATTTCTTTAAAGCAAACACAATAGCCAGCATTTCTTTCTCTATCTGAGCATACCTTGTTTCCGTGTCAGTTAGAGCTCTGCTTGCATAAGACAACGGTTTACCACCTTGCATTAGAATTGCACCCAGTCCACATTTGCTAGCATCACACTGTATAACTAACTGTTTATTTTGATCATAATAAGCAAGAATTGGAGTCTTAGTGATGCAACTCTTAATTTTCTCAAAAGCTCTAGCCTGTTCATCACCCCAACACCATTCTTTGTCTTTACGTAAAAGTTGTCGTATGGGCACCATCAGGTCAGAGAGTCTAGGCATGAATTTTGACAAATAGTTTATCATTCCACTAAAGCGTTGAATCTCAGTGACATTAGTTGGAGCTTTCATCGATACAATTGCTTCAATTTTACTGGGATCTGGCTTAAGGCCTTCATTAGTTATTACATGTCCAAGAAATGTTATCTCACTCTTTCTTATTTCAGCCTTTTCTCTGTTAAGACAGATACCATGCTTACGACATCTTTCCAGTAAATTCTTTAATTTTTTATCATGATCTAACTGTGCTTCTTCTAGAGAATTACCTATTCCATATACCAAAATGTCATCAGCAATGCAAATTATTCCTAGCAAACCATCTAAAGAGTTCTGCAGTCGTTTCTGAAAAACTTTACTACTGATTGCTAGGCCAAAAGGCAGTCTAAGCCACCGATATCTTCCAAAAGGGGTTTGAAAGGTAGTTAAATGACTTGACTCTTCATCCAAAACACAGTGCCAATATCCATTTCTTAAATCTAGTTTAGAGAACACTTTAGCTTGTGCTAATTCAGGTAAAACATCATCGATAATTGGCAAAGGATGCATTTCTCTAATTATGGCTTTATTTAATTGCTGAGGATCTATGCAAATTCTTATGTCTTCACTATTTTTCTTAGAAGCTACTACCATGCGACTCACCCATTCAGTTGGTTCGTCTACTTTACAAATGACATTTTGTTTCTCTAACTCAGATAATTTGGATTTTACCTTCCTTTTAAGTTGAATTGGCACTCTACATGAAGATATAGCAAATGGCTTGACTTCTTTGTCTAAAGTCATATGTACCACCCCAGGTAACTTACCAATTTCATTACCAAACACATCTGAATATTCCTGAAAAACATCAGTATTACAAGATTCACTGTGTACAGAACATATGTTATCATAATTGATGGTAAGGAAACCCATCTGTTCTGATGCACGTTTTCCTAACCAAGGCATATAATTTTCAGCCACTATAATAAACTCAACATTATATCTCTTTGAATTTCTCTCATTTTCCACTTTAATTCTACATTTTCCAACTGGTTTGGCTGCAGAATTATTCCACATTTCTAGTTGTAACCCTTCACTAGATTCAATTTTTTCATTATTGGGAACCATATTTTGAGGTAACACATTTACACCTGCTCCGCTATCGATTTGAAATTTGACACTATTTTCACCAACTTTCAGATCGGTATATAGATATTTGGATTTCTCTGACACTTTATTCACTTTCATCACTTGCTGTGTACAGGGATTATCACTTTTGTTCACCTTCGTTTCTTCTGGCTCTCCATGTCTAGTCTGCAACTTGACACCTAGGATATATTCGGCTGGAGTATCTGAACTGGAATCGTCACCGTTCACTGCATTCACACCCATCTTCTTAGATGCTTGTGCATGTCCATTTTTCTCCAAACATTGAGATTCGAAGTGATTCAGCCTGTTGCAGTAGTTGCATCTCTTTCCATAGGCTGGACATTTCTTCTTACTCCACACGTTTCTTGTTCTGCAGAACTTACATTTTCGTAGAGCCGGATCCTTCGTCGACAAACTTTGGGTTGACTTAGGCCTATACTGGTTCTTGTTCACAAAACTTGGGTCCTCACTCTTTTGGTCTTCTGAATTTCTACTAGGCCTACTCTGCTTAAAGTTCTTTGTCGATTTAACTTTATTTATGACCGACTTTGATGTATTTTCACTTTGTATCATTTGCATTTGTCTCTGCAATGCTTGATGTGCCTCACAAATTTTGAGCGTATCTATCAATGAAATACATTCTTCTCTCAGAAATTTCTCTCTGAGTTTATCTTCTTTACAGCCAAAAACTATTTGATCACGAATTGCCTCATCTTTTTCTGCTGCAAAATCACAATCCTTAACCAGAGTTTTTATTCTAGTAATAAATTCATCCAGGTTCTCATCAGCTTTCTGAGTACAGCATCTAAACCTAATCTTGATGCTATTATCAGCTTCCTAGGGGCAAAATGCTCATCTAGCTTCTGTAATACCATGTTTAAGTCCTTGCTAGGGTCATAAGAAAACACAAGAAAACATCAACTCAGCAAATATGAGTCATTTCTTAAATGACAATTCTTCCAATGTAAACACAAGAGAGTACTTCAAGATAAATCCTATCGATTGTGCTACCCTAATTCTTACCATAAAGAGCCTAAGAAACTCTGGCTCTTATGGTCTAGATGGTATACCATTTCAGTTCATCAAAGATGCTCTACCCATGATTGTATCTTATATTCTAACTATTATGAACACTTCCATTGTTACTAAAAAGATCTGACTCTTGGAAAATATCACATGTAATACCTCTGCATAAAAAGGGGGACAGAGAAGATGTAACAAACTATCATTCCATTTCCCTGCTACCCAATTTCTCTAAAATATTAGAAAAAATTGTTGCATGCCAACTTATGTCATATTTAGAGTCAAATAGACTATTATCTATTAACCAACATGGTTTCAGACCGAAACTCTCGACGGAAACTGCACTGCTCAAAGCTACGAATAGCATCCATAATAATATAGATGTGAAAAAAATATCTCTGCTTGTATTATTAGACTTATCAAAAGCCTTCGACAGTGTAAACCATGAAATTCTTTTAAGTAAATGTACTAACCTAAATATTGATCCGAGCTGGTTTAGCGAGTATCTATCTAATCGTAAACAGTCTATACATCTTAACAACATTATCTCTATGCCAAAAAAATTATCATTTGGTGTTCCACAGGGATCAGTGCTTGGTCCTATCCTCTTCTCCATTTATGTAAATGATCTATCTTCTTTCATTTCTGACTGTCTAGTCGTACAATATGCAGATGACAATCAACTACTCTTTAGTGGTGATATTAATAAGCTCCCAGAGCTAACTTTAAGAGCAGAAAACACTGTCAAAAATTAAAACCTATTTTCAAGAAATTGGGCTGTTAATTAACGAAAGTAAAACACAATGCATGTTTATTGGTTCAGGGTTCCATATAGCACAAATTCCAGAAAACACAACTATTAATTTTTGCAACATTATTATCACACCTAGCAAGACAGTCAAAAACCTAGGAATTCACTTTGATAACTACATGTTGTTTGATTCCCACATAGATAAAGTATGCAAAAAGGTTACAGGAACATTAATGTACTTATCACGTATAAAAGACAATATTGAGACTACCACTCGAATAACTGTTGTTGAATCTCTAGCCCTAAGTCACATCAATTACTGCACAACTGTTTGGGGAGCTACCACTAAGACTCAGATAAATAGAATACAGAAGCTTATTAATTTTGCAGCTCGAGTTGCCCTGAAAGGAATAAGAAAATATGACCACATCACACCAGCTCTCAATAAACTTGGGTGGCTGCGGGCAGAAAGCAAGGTCGCCTATGCTATTTATGTGTTTGTATTCAAAATTTTGGACCATCATTAGCCTAGCTGGCTATTTGAGTTAAAAACAGTCAGGGATATAAGGAAACCAACACTAGACAGAGCAGTGAGCTCTTTATTCACAGAACAAACACAGAAGCAGGTTCAAAGATGATCACTATCAAAGGGCCAACACATTGGAACAATATTCCAGAGCATCTTAAAAATGCATCCTCCTTCACAGCTTTCAAAGGCAAACTACACAGTTTTCTTTTGGACAAATAGTTGCTGCTCGTTAAGAACTACTTATTCTCATTGTAAGGAAAACAAATATGGAAATGATGTCGATAATAACGACACTGTATCTAGTGTTATTATTACTACTTTATTATTAACATTATTGTTAACACTTTTATTACAGCATTATTATTTTCTATGAAAGCTACATTTAATTTAACTATATGTATTACCCTCTTATTTATTAGTTTAATTCCATGTTTATTACATAATTATTACAACATTATTATTTTCTATGAAAGCTACATTTAATTTAACTATATGTATTACCCTCTTATTTATTAGTTCAATTACATATCTACTTATAAGTTAATTTTACTTTTAGAATAACCATTGTACAATATGGAAATAAATGTTTGTTTGTTTTGTTTGTTTGCTCTGATCTTAATAATCCGAAAGCTTTCTTTCAATACCAGATCTACTACTTTATTATTAACATTATTGTTAAATTCTTTACTACAGTATTATTATTTTCTAGGATACCATTATTTAATTTAACAGTATGTATTACCCTCTTACTTATTAGTTCAATTATATATCTACTTATAAGTTACTTTTAGATTGTATAAGAATAACCATTCTACAAAAATGGAAATAAATGTTAGTTTGTTTGGTGTCAAACTCACAAAAAATCCTTTTCAGAGCTGAAGTAGTAGACCCGTTGAGAGAATATATGCTCTATTAATAGAACTAATCTCGTGACTGACGGAAATTTTTTTTACACAGTAAATCAAAAGTTTCAGCGATAATATTCACAGCAATGAAAAATCTTCAGTTTGTGGTGCAATTAACGTTGAAAATATTTGCTAAGGCAGAAACTAACTACAGTTCCTCGAAGTACCTTATAACTTTTTAAGGAGACAGACTTTGACTTTGACTCTCTCTCTCTCTCTCTCTCTCTCTCTCTCTCTCTCTCTCTCTCTCTCTCTCTCTCTCTCTCTCTCTCTCTCTCTCTCTCTCTCTCTCTCTCCAGGACATATCAGTTGTTATTATCCATTGTCTGAAACAACAGTGAGCTTTGTTTACTGAACCGCTTTTGGGAATGAGTCTAAACGTTTATTCTTCCTTTTCTGAACTGAGAGAGAGAGAGAGAGAGAGAGAGAGAGAGAGAGAGAGAGAGAGAGAGAGAGAGAGAGAGAGAGAGAGAGAGAGAGAGAGAGAGAGAGAGAGAGAGAGAGAGAGATTCTTCTTCTTCTTCTATTTTGTTATGTGGAATTTACTGCAGGAAAAAAGCTTTGAACTTAGATACAATACCAGATTTCCTTCATCTCTCTGGTCACATACCAATGTCTTTGCCGATTTAGATTAAACATTACTTAGAATATACAATTAGACAATACTTTTACATTGCTTGTAGGCTGGTATATTGGGAGAGCCTAGTAATAATTATGTACTTTAAAGTCAGTTTCTTTAATAAATTACAACGATCTCGGTAAGAACAATTCGTCTCTCTTGACCTATATATATTGAAGATGAACTGAACTCTGTAAAAACTTCAGATAGTGATGTATTATTACCTGAAATTCTAAAAAAAATAATAATGATATTATCGCTATATCTACAGAAATTAACATGTGGTCATCCTTCATGTTAGTGTAGTCTCCATGGCAAAATGGCAGCGTCTGAGACTCTGAGGCGGCAGGTCGAGGGTTCGCGCCCCGTCACGGACTGAGGTTAGTAAGGGCATACACTCAGGGTAACGATTACATCCGCCAAAACAAGTCCTTCGTAAGAAGACAACCGTCCTAGCCCTTAGTAGAAAAGGGAGTTTGTGACGTAAAACCGAATCATCATCATCCTTCATGTTAGTATAACTTTAACCGGCGGGGCGATAGGAAGGGCATCCTGCCATTTTTACCAGTTTCAATCCGTTTTCTTTAATGTTCTCCCTTTAGGGTGAGTGGCCCTTCCCTTGTGGCCCGCAGGTGGGGTAAGATTTTGTTGATTGTAGGTGGTATTCGCTCTTGAGGGCAAATGGGCTTTCCTATTTGGTGCGGAGGTGGGGTGAAATTTGGTTATTGTTGGTGGTATTCACTCTTTAGGGCGATCGGACTTTCCTATTTTGGCCCGTAGGTGAGGTTGTGCAAAACTGTAAAGATAATGGAAAACATAAGTGTTCAGTTGGGATTATTAGTTTACATCAAACAATTTTAATGAATTCCTGGTTTGGTGGTGAGAGAGAGTTATTACATGGTTATCTTGGTGGAGGGTATTGACTAATGATATTTAGTAGACTGTTCATGTAGTTGTTTGTTGCTAGTCTGATTATGGAGCTAGCAACATGAAGGGCATTTGGATCTTCGCTGGATGTTGCTGGGGCACCAGTTTTCCGTCGAATTTCTGAAAAGGAATCACATTCGAGGATGTAGTGGGGCAGTGGATGTGGTGAGGCTACCTGGCAAAAGGTGCATTCCCTGATTATATCATCCACTATTCGCCAGGTGCACTTGTACCCGAGTCTCAGACGGTACACATTGACCGCCATGCTTCGTCGAAGGTTCTTAGGCAGGGTGATTCGCTGAAGATCAGTGGTGGCTTTGTACCACCAGGTGGAGGGGGAGCCAAAGTCTGTGCACAGGTTGTATTTAGTTATTAAGGCGTTAAGGAGTGACTTGGTGGCTTTGTGTTTTATCTGTTGAATCCCAGGAGGACGAGATATTTGGATTTCTGTTCTAAGAGTGGCTTGTTTGGCGGCTTGATTGGCTTCCTCATTTCCCTTGATGCCGACGTGGCTGGGAATCCAGGCAAGAGTGATGGCTTTTCCAAGGCCGGTTGTCCTGTGGTAGTGGCTGAGGATGGTGGTGATGATACATACATTGTCTCTGAGGAGTGGCTCCTTGATGGCCTGTAAGGCACCTTTAGAGTCAGAGAGAATTAGGGCATGGTCAGCTCCTTGCTAGATGAAGAAGTCGAGGGCATTGGCTATGGCAACAAGCTCAGTCTGGAGCGATAAGCAGGAGTTTGACAGTCTCCAGGATAGGACGTGGTTTCCAGCGGTGAAGGCGGCGGCTGAGGCTCCAGTTTCTTGATTTACTGAACCGTCAGTGTAGTAGACTTGAGAGTTCTGCCTGCTCCAGCTCTGAATTTTGTCCTTGTATATGTTTTTAAGGACAAGCGGGTTTTCCAAGCTTTTGGGGTTGTCAGGGAGCTCGATCTTTATGTCGAGTGGTTGGTCATTCCATGGGGATGGGCATCTGTATTCAGGAAGCGGAGTGTCCTGTATCTTGGCAAGGATGCTCTCCCTGACTGGCAGTGCTTGCAGGCTAGTGCAGACCTTGGCTGCTCAGCTTCTAGGATGGTGGTTAGGGTGGCGATTGAGGCGCTAGATGGAGATTTGTGCCAGTGAGGCATTTATGTTGGGCAGTGGTGGTTTTGGCCACAAAGAGGGTCAGTCTTTGCTGAGCTCTGAGTTTGAGTGGCATGAGTCCCGATTCCATCTGGATGTTTTCTCTCTTGGTCCACATGGGGGCTCCTAGCATGGTACGCATGGCGTTGTTTTGATTTACTTCTATCTTGTCCCACTGTTGGTCTTTTAGTAGCCTGAGTGTGGGACAAGCATAGTCTATGAGGCTGCATATGGCTTGTACATAAAATCTTCTGAAGACATCCATCATAGAGGCCCGACATCTGACGAAGGACCGCTTGTCGCTGGCTGCACTTGTCGTGCAATTGTTGAATTTCAGGTCCAAAGGTTAGTTTGCCATCAATGATTACACCCAGGTATTGGTGCTTGGTAACCCAGTCCACAGGCTCATTACCTATGACCAGATTAGTGTCTGGTCTCCGATGATGGATGGGAAGGGCCTTGGTTTTACGGGCATTGATTTTAACTCCGAGGGAGATGGAGGCTTGGTGAATCTTGGTGAGGCAGCGCTGTGCCTTGTTAGAACTTCTGTCTCCTATTGTGACAAGGGCAAAGTTATCAGCATAGTTGAAGAGTTTGGCTCTATGTGGTAGTGTGATGTCCATGAGTTTTTCCATGAGACAATTGAAGAGGAAGGGGCTAAGGAGTCCACCTTGGGGGGTCCAATTTTCATGGTTTTTGTAGGTGGAGTAGTGCCCATCTACTTTGACTCGTGCACTACGGTTTTGTAGACTCTGCTTGATCCATGAGAGAAGGTTACCTTTGATCTGCTTTGAAACGAGAGCTGAGAGTATTTCCGGCACATTGGCTAGTTCAAAGGCCTTCTCTAGGTCTAGAAAAACGATGCATCCAAGGCAGTTGTTGATAAATGATAGCATGGAGGCTATGCATTCTGAGGTGCCTAAGCCAGGCTGGTAGGCAAACATGTTTTCTAGGAAGGATGGGCATTTCCAGTGGACTCTGTTAAGTACCATCTTTTCTGCCGTCTTGCTCAGGCAGCTTAGGATGGAGATGGGGCGAGGGTTGTCAGGGTTCTGTGGTTTTGGGATGGGATGAATGTCTGCTCTGTTCCATGAGACTGGTCTGATTCTTCGTGTGTATGTCGAATTGATCAGAGAGAGCAGAGCAAGCTCCCCTTGGGGCCCCATATTTTGAATCATTGTGTATGTGATTTTATCAGCACCTGGGGCTGTGTTCTTAGAGCTTTTGCTTACTCTTAGTAGCTCAGTCAGAGAGAATGGGGCATCTGTTTCGTCTTCAGTGTTGATGGCCTCTTCTATTTCTTCCCATCTTGCAGTGGTGAGGTCCTGAAGAGTTCTTTTGGTGGTGATGGGGAGCTGGTTAGAGCTTGCTCTATCCGCGAATTTGACGGAGAGTTCTTCTGCTGCCTTGCTTGGATCCCTGTGGGGGATGATATTAGGAGGTTTACCTTTAGCAAAGGAGTTAATGCTCCTCCACATCTGGCCTACAGAGGTGTGAGCATCTAGGGTGGAACACCACTCTAGCCATTTTTTCCTCTTAATGTTGCGTGTCTCTTCATGGACATGTTCTTTGACTGCCTGGAGAGTGCGGTAGGAGTCTTCAGTGAGACGTGTCCTGTGCATATTCCGGATGATGTTGAGCTGGTGATTAAGTTCTTTAACTCTGTCACAGTAGTACCATCTGTCCTGATGAGTGGTGTGTTGTGGTTTACAGAGGGGGATGGAGGAGTTTGCTGCAGCTTGCAGGGCATTGACTAGCTCGACCTCTGCTTGGTCGATGTCTTCGGATGGTGTGTAGGCTGAAAACCAATTGCTGAGGTGCTCCTGGAATCGGCCCCAGTCGGCCTTCTTGAAATTCCATCGAGGGGGAGGAGCAGGGATTTGGAAGATTTCAGGAATTGGCAGCGTGAGATGGATCTCGTAGTGGTCATTTGTGACCAGGGGATGAACTCTCCATGTGGCGTCTTGCTTTAGGGAGTTGGAGACAAAGGTGAGGTCCAGTATTCCACCTCTGTCATGAGTTGGCTCATGATTGTTGAGAGGGGAGACGTCTTCTTGGTCGTCCAGCAGGCTCATGATATGTCTGCCTGCAGCACAGGGGCGCTCATACCTGAATCTTGGATGGTGCGCGTTGAAGTCGCCTCCTATTACCAAGTCACGATGACTGGCTAGAGGGTAAACAATCCGTTTGTGGTCACCTCCAAATGGGAACTAATAATAACAGATGTAAAAATAAAAAAATTGCCAATTTGAGAATATTTTTATTATCTTTTGCTGTGAAGTGACGATTCTTATTATTCACAAACATTAAAATATGCATTTTAATGTAATTTCTAATGATCCTAACAATTGTACAACATATTGAAGTTACTTTAGTTATGCTATTTCGAAAACTTGTCAGAAATAATTCGTCACAGATATATTGGATGATATTTCAACTGCATAAATAAATATTTTATTACATTAAGTAATAGAGGAGCATATTAACTTAGTTAAACAATATAATAAAAAAAAAATATGTAAGGTATTTGTCTCTATAACCATGACAGATGACCATGGTACCGTAGTATACCGTAGTGTCAAGATGCTGGCGCCACCTATGGGCGAAAGCCTGAAGTTTGACATTTCACCGGAAGTCCATCAGCGGAGCAACACTCAGTACGTGGCGGAGGCTGTTTCGAGACGGTTCAGTGGCTCGGTGGGAATTTGTGTGACTACCCCCTTGACCTTTTGTGTTCTGCCCCCCTCGGTGGTTAAAAGGGACCAAAATTTATCTAATAACTCAAGATAATACCATGTCCATGTCGGGCGAATTTGGGAACCCCCTGAGGAAGTTCAAACTCGTGTTCCTGGGCGAACAGAGTGGTAAGGAAATTATTTATTACATTACCACCTAAGTCGTGTCGTTTCACTGTGTTGTGCATCATTATGGAATTCTCCAGCGTGTGTAATTGGTAATATATACCTGTAAATGACAAATAATTATCGAGTTAAATGGAGGAATTTGGAAAATGGGCGTAATTGGGAGTGCAAATATCTTTTTTTGGGCGTGGGGACGTGGCATTGATTTTCGTGAATCAGCTGCTCTGGGGTTTAGAGGCGATGGGGGGGGGGTGTCCGTGTGCCATGTGAGGGACGTGGGGAAGGTGTTCTTCGTCGTCTTCTTTTATTTCGTAGGACACTTGCCATATATTTTGTTTGTAATGAAATAATAGACTTTTTCCCATTTTCTGTCCTTTCTCTGTTTTTTCGTAGTTTTCATTCGGTTAATGTTTTACTTTTAAAATCCCCCAAAGTGTGAAACGACAAATTTGTTCGCTAACCAAGGGTGAACTAACTTAACCAACATAACCAAACCTAACCTATTAAGTATTAAAGTAAATTTTTTAATATTTGTTCCTAATTGGGGATATGAAGGTAAAATTGAAACATTTACCACATTTTTTTTGTCAAGACTACTAGTTGCATACATTACAGTTAACAGATTATTAATTTTTTACAATTGCACCCGTCTCAATTCGGAGGTGAAAATTCTATTTTTGCCATGGTAAATGTTTACAGTTGCACCTGTCTCAATTTGGAGGTGAAAATTTTGTTTTTATCTATGGTACCTAATGTGTATTGAGTGAATAAGTCCCTAAACACCGTCGAAATATATATATGCTAACTTAACCTGACCTGGAAAGTAGTAAGTTACGACTTATTTTTTTATGTTTTTGAATGAATGTGAACGTGAAAACTGTCGTAAATTACTAGTTCATAGTTGAAGTTAGGATAATTTTCATTCAAAACTTAAAAAAACATTGGAAAAATATAATTTTCACCTTCAAATTGAGATGAGCGCAATAGTAAAAGAATAATACTGACAGCCTCTTGGTGTTGCTTTTGTCTGTTTTTATTTTCTTTTTACGATTTGCAATATTTGAATCGATACGAGCGATTATTGTTCATGCAATATGTCATATTTTTTTCCTTAAACCAGCTTTTATGATGAAATCATATGAATATCAGAACCAGAATTAAATCCAGGTGATATGCAAATACACTATAAACTTTCATTTCTCCTTTGTGTCTGATTACTTTTCACTATATGTTTGTGTGTGTGTGAAATCTGATGTTGTATGCGGAGACATATTTAAGTGTGTCCAAATCCATTTTGGACATGCAACATTCCATAGGAAGCTATAATATAACATTTTCTTTTATGAGGACTGCCAAGCTGACATTGCAGTGTACTGAAACTTACTTATTTAATGAAATTTGTTGCTTGTCACATTGGTATTTCATCATACAAGCAAATAATTTTGTGGTGAGCCTGTCAAAATTTGGTTGAAAGTAATTACTGTATTCACCCTAAATATTTGTCCTACTTGAATCCAGCTCTTTTATCTCCACCAGTTTTCTTCAAAAAATATTAGTGTTACAAAACAAAAGATTGACCACAGACTACATAAGCATTAAAATTATTGAGATACTGTAGGAGATAAAAACATTGTAAATTTCTACAAATTATATCTCCTGATAACATTTTGAAACTTTTGAAATACTGTACTAAGAGACTTCAGAGCACTGCAGCCAAGCATGAGCAGCCATTAAATTCTTTTCTGTATTGTATTTTTATGTTTTTAAGTTAAATGTCTTCAAGTTTTAGAACCTTGTAATTTGTATATTTCGTATTTTTGCATATTTGCAAATATTAAGCTGTTATAATATTAAAGATGAAAATAAGACCCATAAAGGCTATCTAGAGTGATACAAATGGTATCCAATACAATGAAAATGAAAATTATGCAGTGATGTTTAATGGAAGATCAAAAAGTTGCAAAATGAATTAACTTAGAAAATGATTGAATAGTTATAACATGTGGAGAAAGATAATTAACTTAGAAAATGATTGAATAGTTGTACTTTATGTAGAAAGATAATTATCTTAGAAAATGATTGAATAGTTATACCATGTGTAGAGAGATAAGATAGAGGTTCTAATACTACTGTACAGTACAATAATGAACCAAAATTTTTTTTAATATTTATGAAGAGTATAAGAATAAGACAAAGCTCAAGTACTGCTCCTAATAATAACAACAACGATTCAAAGCCAAGCACCAATAACCAAATGATATTCTCTATTTCTCTGTTATAACAATAATGAATTAAGAAAATGGTGATGAAAGTAAAGAAAAATAGAACGACTAAAAACCTTGTAACTTATTAAATAGTAGCGTAGACTAAACATGTATTAATTTTTCCATATAAAATGAAGGGCTTGCTTAAGATTAATGTGGCTTCTGACCGGTCGTTTGGAACCAATCATACGAATTGAGTTGTTTTGATGTAATTACAACAGCCATGTTTCTTTAGGCAGTTTATTGTAATATTTTATAACGGAATGTTATGCACAATTTTGAATAATAATATTTAGGGTGTTGAAATGTTTACTAATATCCATAGTATCATCTAATATTTTCTGTCTTTTTTTCAGTTGGAAAGACTTCGCTCATTACTAGGTTTATGTATGACTCCTTCGACAACACCTACCAGGTAATGTAACCTTGTTCAGTATTCACGTAATTAGATATTGTTTTCCTCGTGTTCTCTCTCTTTGCTACTTAAAGAGGAGGTTTGTAATGTATAGAGCAATCATTACATTGTGATGGTATTTTTGTTTATTGTTCAATAAAGGAACATATTTTGCCTTAAGTAAGGGAATATGTATTCACAAATTTAGTATACAGTATTTATTTGATAGATATACTAGGGGAATATTATTACGTTACCTCCTGTAGTGTGACTTACTGTTAACACACTTTTTGAAGATATGCTTTAAGCATTGTCTTCATGGGCTATAGAAAGGCTGGTCTCTCAAGTTAAGGTGGGTGGATATGTTGCACATTTATATTTTTCATATATTTGTATGTCTAGATATTTCGAGTATCATTTTTGGTTTAGTACTATGTGCAATTATTATTGTACTTGATACTAATCCTCATTACAAACAAATATATAATTTTTATATGAGAAAAACATCGTTATATTGTAAATCTGTATTTTCCTTACATGAGACCTTTAAGTAGGATGAATATTTTAATCTTCTTTGAATCTTGACTTTGTACAGTTGATGCCTCATGTATAAATAATGCTGCATTTGCACAGCCTCCCGAATTGACACTGATTATCACTTATTGACAGTGATACTCTTTCTTCCATATTAGCCAGAATTAATTAACTCTGGTGAAAGGAAGCTGTACAACCTCCTTTGGAAGTTAAACTCGAATCATCTTAGGTTGAAACCAGGCTCTACATCCACAGAATTATTGATGGCTGGCTATTATCAACACTCCTTTAATTCTCTTTTTTTACTTTTTAATGGTTCTTTTTAAACAAAATTCCACGTATTTATAGCTTGGTTTGCAGATGTTGACAGAGCCACAATACAGCACAGTACTTGTGTTTAGGTATACTGTTCTGTATTTTGTGTTAGTTCTTCCAGTAGTAAAATTTAAATTACACTTCTATTTAAGAAATGTCGCTATGCAATTTCTTTTGAGATATTCATGACCTCTGCAAATGGTAATTTTTTCATTTTTTTGGTTACAGTCACTAGGTAATTTTACTGAAAATTTCTTACATGAGAGCCTAGAAATAAAAAGACATCCTAAATAGCTCTATTCTTCCTCAATTTGAGTTTCACTCCATTAAAAGTGGTACTAGAATGCCATAAATTTGTTTTCCCGAATTATGTATCACAATTAGTCTCCAAATGGGGGTGGACTCAGATGGACTGAAACTGGGGTACAGTATTAGGCTGGATGTTCTTCCTGTTGTCCCGTCGTGGGGTTGAACGTGGGTCCATCAACTCCTGACTAGTGTTTTTCCTTTACGCTATGGAGGTCTGCACTAAGCTGTCCTTAGATAAAAGACCCTATATTGCTGGTGTAATTTTTACATTGGTATTTGTTTTTAAAAATTATGATGATAGTTATTTGATACTGTATATGAAATGGAATTCCATAAGAAACCATAATGTAATATTTGCCTTTATTGGGGACTGCTAAGCAATTATTATATTGAAACCATTACATATTGGTGGGAATATCATACTGCTTATGGCTTTGTACCTGATAAATATTTAAGTCAACTTGTGTAACCTGAAGTAGAGTGCTGCTCTATTTAATAGTTTCTTTGATGTCAAGTATATTCTCTTAATCAATTTATTTTGTTTTAAGCTTGTTTTTCTTTGATATTGAAGAAGAGGTACAGTATATTATTATTACTATTAGTAGTAGTAGTAATAGTAGCTATCTTCTTTCATTAAATACTAATAATTTACCTCTCTATCGAGAGGGTATGTAATATTTTTAGAATAGTGCACATATACAGATGCTCCCCTACCTACGAACAACCAAGTTACGTGAATTCGCAGATACGAACAAAAATCTACCAATTATCTACCCATGTTTTACTGTACCATGTATTTGTGACGCAGCTCTGATGGGCATCTGCTGTTACCACGGGGCTGCATCTTACAGAGGTAGCCCTGTGGTAGGGGAGTTGGCAGTTGTGAAGCGACACAGGTTGTGGAAGAGCCGGGAGGATGGGCTGTGGCACTCCAGCAGTGCCATCTGAACGGTCACTAGCTCCCTCGTCATTGCCCATAGAGCAAAGTAATCCCCTTATTGGTTTCTTTTTTGATGTCGGCTACCCCCCAATTAAAGGGGGAAACAGCCAAGGTAGATAGATGGATAGTATTACTGTATGAATTACTGTACTGTGTTATTACATTATTATTACTGTATCAGTACTCATTAATACTGTATCCTTTATGTTTTATGTAGTAGTTAAGTGTCTTTAGCCTAAGTACTATACAGTACTGCATATATATGTACTGTACAGTACAGTTTTTTTTTACCTAAGCGCAACTTACGAACAATTCAATTTATGAACAGACTTCTGGAACCTAACTCATTTGTATGTAGGGGAATGTCTGCAGTTGGATATAATAAATAGGCAATATTGTATATATAGATGTCAAGATTTTGGGAATTCTACAGATAATAATACTGTACAGAGAACGCTGGCCCCCTTCTTCATTACCTTGTATTCTCAGAAGAAACAACATGTGGGATTTTTTGCGAGTGCTGGATGAACCCCACTATTTTCTTATTTCTTGTAAGAACCAAAAATTCTTTTTTGCCAGGACTCACTTAGTCTAATTGTTTTGGGCAATAGAAACATTTTGGAACCATTCTACATGACTCAGGAGGGTGGTTTATGTATACCTTTGCTTCCTTGCCTACACTTGTAGCTCTCTCTCTCTCTCTCTCTCTCTCTCTC
>JAXCGZ010000866.1:0-37092 GCA_037179515.1 Halocaridina rubra
TCTCTCTCTCTCTCTCTCTCTCTCTCTCTCTCTCTCTCTATATATATATATGAATAATTTTTTTACCCCGACCGGGATTGAACCTAGGACTTATGATTACTAACTCAAGGCGCTACCACTACACCACAGAAGGTTAAAAGGAATCCAACCTTATAGCTTATATCTGCTATACTTAGGAATGAAGGCATTCTAAATGAATACCACTATGTTCATATTACAGATTCCCCAACCTCACTCGTGGCTTCATTATAGCATTTAATTCAAGTCCCAATCTCATTCGGGCCATGAAATAACCAAGCAAGCACATTACGTATGTGAAAACATGAATAATTTTTTTTACCCCGACAGGGACTCGAACCTAGGACTTATGATTACTAAGTCAAGGCGCTACCACTACACCACAGAAGGTTAAAAGGAATCCAACCTTATAGCTTATATCTGCTATACTTAGGAATGAACGAATTCTAACTGAATGCCAGTATGTTCATATTACAGATTCTCCAACCTCACTCATGGCTTCATTATAGCATTTAATTCAAGTCCCAATCTCATTCGGGCCATGAAATAACCAAGCAAGCACATTACATATGTGAAAACATGAATAATTTTTTTACCCCGACTGGGACTCGAACCTAGGACTTATGATTACTAAGTCAAGGCGCTACCACTACATCACAGAAGGTTAAAAGGAATCCAACCTTAAAGCTTATATCTGCTATACTTAGGAATGAATGGATTCTAACTGGATGCCACTATGTTCATATTACAGATTCCCCAACCTCACTCGTGGCTTCATTATAGCATTTAATTCAAGTCCCAATCTCATTCGGGCCATGAAATAACCAAGCAAGCACATTACATATGTGAAAACATGAATAATTTTTTTTTTTTTACCCCGACCGGGACTCGAACCTAGGACTTATGATTACTTAGTCAAGGCGCTACCACTACACCACAGAAGGTTAAAAGGAATCCAACCTTATAGCTTATATCTGCTATACTTAGGAATGAATGCATTCTAACTGAATGCCACTATGTTCATATTACAGATTCCCCAACCTCACTCGTGGCTTCATTATAGCATTTAATTCAAGTCCCAATCTCATTCGGGCCATGAAATAACCAAGCAAGCACATTACATATGTGAAAACATGAATAATTTTTTTACCCCGACCGGGACTCGAACCTAGGACTTATGATTACTAAGTTAAGGCGCTACCACTACACCACAGAAGCTTAAAAGGAATCCAACCTTATAGCTTATATCTGCTATACTTAGGAATGAACGCTTTCTAACTGAATGCCACTATGTTCATATTACAGATTCCCCAACCTCACTCGTGGCTTCATTATAGCATTTAATTCAAGTCCCAATCTCATTCGGGCCATGAAATAACCAAGCAAGCACATTACATATGTGAAAACATGAATAATTTTTTTTTTTTTTTACCCCGACCGGGACTCGAACCTAGGACTTATGATTACTAAGTCAAGGCGCTACCACTACACCACAGAAGGTTAAAAGGAATCCAACCTTATAGCTTATATCTGCTATACTTAGGAATGAACGCATTCTAACTGAATGCCACTATGTTCATATTACAGATTCCCCAACCTCACTCGTGGCTTCATTATAGCATTTAATTCAAGTCCCAATCTCATTCGGGCCATGAAGTAACCAAGCAAGCACATTACATATGTGAAAACATGAATAATTTTTTTACCCCGACCGGTACTCGAACCTAGGACTTATGATTATTAAGTCAAGGCGCTACCACTACACCACAGAAGGTTAAAAGGAATCCAACCTTATAGCTTATATCTGCTATACTTAGGAATGAACGCATTCTAACTGAATGCCACTATGTTCATATTACAGATTCCCCAACCTCACTCTTGGCTTCATTATAGCATATAATGAAGCCACGAGTGAGGTTGGTGAATCTGTAATATGAACATAGTGGCATTCAGTTAGAATGCGTTCATTCCTAAGTATAGCAGATATAAGCTATAAGGTTGGATTCCTTTTAACCTTCTGTGGTGTAGTGGTAGCGCCTTGACTTAGTAATCATAAGTCCTAGGTTCGAGTCCCAGTCGGGGTAAACAAATTATTCATGTTTTCACATATGTAATGTGCTTGCTTGGTTATTTCATGGCCCGAATGAGATTGGGACTTGAATTAAATGCTATAATGAAGCCACGAGTGAGGCTGGGGAATCTGTAATATGAACATAGTGGCATTCAGTTAGAATGCGTTCATTCCTAAGTATAGCAGATATAAGCTATGAGGTTGGATTCCTTTTAACCTTCTGTGGTGTAGTGGTAGCGCCTTGACTTAGTAATCATAAGTCCTAGGTTCGAGTCCCGGTCGGGGTAAAAAATTATTCATGTTTTCACATATGTAATGTGCTTGCTTGGTTATTTCATGGCCCGAATGAGATTGGGACTTGAATTAAATGCTATAATGAAGCCACGAGTGAGGTTGGGGAATCTGTAATATGAACATAGTGGCATTCAGTTAGAATGCGTTCATTCCTAAGTATAGCAGATATAAGCTATAAGGTTGGATTCCTTTTAACCTTCTGTGGTGTAGTGGTAGCGCCTTGACTTAGTAATCATAAGTCCTAGGTTCGAGTCCCGGTCGGGGTAAAAAAATTATTCATGTTTTCACATATGTAATGTGCTTGCTTGGTTATTTCATGGCCCGAATGAGATTGGGACTTGAATTAAATGCTATAATGAAGCCACGAGTGAGGTTGGGGAATCTGTAATATGAACATAGTGGCATTCATTTAGAATGCGTTCATTCCTAAGTATAGCAGATATAAGCTATAAGGTTGGATTCCTTTTAACCTTCTGTGGTGTAGTGGTAGCGCCTTGACTTAGTAATCATAAGTCCTAGGTTCGAGTCCCGGTCGGGGTAAAAAAATTATTCATGTTTTCACATATGTAATGTGCTTGCTTGGTTATTTCATGGCCCGAATGAGATTGGGACTTGAATTAAATGCTATAATGAAGCCACGAGTGAGGATCGGGAATCTGTAATATGAACATAGTGGCATTCAGTTAGAATGCGTTCATTCCTAAGTATAGCAGATATAAGCTATAAGGTTGGATTCCTTTTAACCTTCTGCGGTGTAGTGGTAGCGCCTTGACTTAGTAATCATAAGTCCTAGGTTCGAGTCCCGGTCGGGGTAAAAAAATTATTCATGTTTTCACATATGTAATGTGCTTGCTTGGTTATTTCATGGCCCGAATGAGATTGGGACTTGAATTAAATGCTATAATGAAGCCACGAGTGAGGTTGGGGAATCTGTAATATGAACATAGTGGCATTCATTTAGAATGCGTTCATTCCTAAGTATAGCAGATATAAGCTATAAGGTTGGATTCCTTTTAACCTTCTGTGGTGTAGTGGTAGCGCCTTGAGTTAGTAATCATAAGTCCTAGGTTCGAGTCCCGGTCGGGGTAAAAAAATTATTCATGTTTTCACATATGTAATGTGCTTGCTTGGTTATTTCATGGCCCGAATGAGATTGGGACTTGAATTAAATGCTATAATGAAGCCACGAGTGAGGATGGGGAATCTGTAATATGAACATAGTGGCATTCAGTTAGAATGCGTTCATTCCTAAGTATAGCAGATATAAGCTATAAGGTTGGATTCCTTTTAACCTTCTGTGGTGTAGTGGTAGCGCCTTGACCTAGTAATCACAAGTCCTAGGTTTGAGTCCCGGTCGGGGTAAAAAAATTATTCATGTTTTCACATATGTAATGTGCTTGCTTGGTTATTTCATGGCCCGAATGAGATTGGGACTTGAATTAAATGCTATAATGAAGCCACGAGTGAGGTTGGGGAATCTGTAATATGAACATAGTGGCATTCAGTTAGAATGCGTTCATTCCTAAGTATAGCAGATATAAGCTATAAGGTTGGATTCCTTTTAACCTTCTGTGGTGTAGTGGTAGTGCCTTGACTTAGTAATCATAAGTCCTAGGTTCGAGTCCCGGTCGGGGTTAAAAAAAAAAAAAAAATCATGTTTTCACATATGTAATGTGCTTGCTTGGTTATATATATATATATATATATATATATATATATATATATATATATATATATATATATATATATATATATATATATATATATATATATATATATATATATATATATATAATGCTACTTATAATATTACCTGATAACTGTTGTAATGGTAATGCAAAAGTTCTTTTATTTGTTATTTCGAATGAAAAGGTAATAACTTATTGCCTCAAAATATATAATGAATTCAGTCCAGCAAAATTAGTGTTAAGTAATATCTTTTCTTATAGGATATTGTTTGCGCCATATATTTTTTCTTGTTACAATTAGACCGAGTATAACTGCTAGCTGTTTCTCTAGAAATTGACCGGAAGAATGTAATGCAAAGACTTGTGTTTTCCAGCATGGCCAAACCGCTCTGATGCTAGCTGTGTCGCACGGTCGTTTAGACATGGTCCGCATGCTTGTAGCCGCAGGAGCAGAGATAAATATCCAGGATGAAGACGGGTCAACAGCCCTCATGTGTGCTGCTGAACATGGTCATTTGGCCATTGTTAAGTTCTTGTTAGGTCATCCTGACACTGACCCATCACTCATGGATAATGTAAGGAGCAGTTTCTAATTAAGTAACATGTATAGATTATTTTTCTATATAATGCCTCTCCCCCCTCCCCCGAGTTGCCAGAGTGGTCGTAAAGAAATATTTAGTTAAGAACACACAGTAATAACTCCAATACTTATTTTCAATCCTTTGATCATAAACATTTGTAGAAGGTCATTCATATTAATCCTATCCATTAGACTAATGTCAAATTATTGTTAAATTTCTGAACCAGGCCTCAGATATTCCCTGTTCATGTTGGCAACAAAATAAGGTATCTTGAAATATTATCAGGAACAAATGACATTAAAAACTAGTCCTTGTTATTGTTTGTTTTGCTCGATATTAGGCTAATGTTAATTTTTTTAAATATTTTTATAATCTTAAAAAGTATTTTGAGAACTAGCCCTCTTACTATTTAAGGAAAGTGTAGGGTAAATACCACAAACTCAAAGTAGATCGGCCTTAAGTAATTTTATCTACAAGGTAACTTTATGGGTTTCCCATGTCTCTAATGCCAAAGTCCTAAGAATAAATATGTACTCTCTGTATTAAGTGTAAGTAGGATTAAAAGGCATGTAATATTTGCATAAACATTTATTTCTGTGTAAATATTTGTAATTTGTTGAAAAAGTGTATTTTAAAGTATCAGTGATAAACTAATGCTTTGCTCAAATTTCTGAGGGTTCATAGTGAATAGTGACATTTTCTTATTGTTGTATTGGTATGTTAGTGTCTTGCAAGCTTTAGGCTAAATTAGTAAAATGAACCACTGCTCTTTATATTATATATTTGTGTCTTGTTTCCCGGCAATAATTTACAATATTCTCTGTGCCGTGTTGATATAGGTTCTTGAAGGAAACACAGTTCTGGCCTTAAAGTCTATTATGAGAAAATATTCACAAGAGCAACTCAAGAGTAAATGAGAGACACCTGATTTGCATGACTATCGGGGCATGTGGCTGAAACACTCGCTTCTGGCATTAAATTCTATTATGAGAAAATATATACAAGAGTAAATAGAGTAAATGAGAGACACACCTGACTTGCGAGACTATCGGGGCACGAGGCTGAAACGTGACTGACTATTAATGAATTATTGCTGTATGTTATAAAGAGTTGCCATATAGTGTAATATGCATTAAATATTTACTTAAGAGAGACATGGGTTAGTTATATAAGAAATGAAAGACTGTTTGTCTGTATACATACTCACTCATATATCCACACCTCTCCCCCCCCTCACGCTCATAGCACCATTATGAGCAAACTCTCTTTTCCATGATTCGAGGTGAATGACGAGGTACAGTGGGGGGATTATTTATAGGACTTTTCATTACCGAGGAAAAGGCCACATGGGAGAGAGGGTCAACACTAGGACAGGGCACTGGACGTAGATGTCGACGATTCCACCATCAGACTCATCTGCTGGGAAGACGTACCTCGTACTCCCTAGCCCATAACTACTCCAACCTTGTCCCAGCTGTGTGATGTCAAGTCTTCAATGCAGATACGCTGGCCGATTGTCAACCTGGCAAGGAGACGGGAGTGGGAAACATACTGGCGCTTGACTTGTTCAGTATGAGCGACAGTTTGGCGGTCACAGTCCTTGGTCTGGGTTTGCCATTCCTTGGAGAAGGACTCTGGGTGAGCCAGGACACAGGAGTTGTGGGGGCGGCCATACAACACCTGGGCGGGAGAGCGACCTGCAGACCTAGGGGTGTGGTGTAGCTGAGACCCTGTCAAAGCCCTGCAGTCAATGATTCCATTGGTCACCGTCTTCAAAATGAGGTGCTTTACAGACTTGACTGCTGCCTTGGCATGTCCATTTAACTGGGAATAGTGGGGCAAGGACATACCATGGTGGATGCCCTAATGTTCCATGAAGTTCCGGAAGTCAGCGCTGTTAAATGGTGGGCCTCCGTCAGTCCTTAGAAGAAGGGGAACGCCAACATCTTGAATGTATCTCCAGAACATCCTGATGACTTTTGAAACTGTCATGTTAGGTCCGCAGGGTACGACCACAGCCTGACAATCTGTCTGCAATTACCAGGAATGACTTCCCTGCAACCTGGAAGAAATCAGCGGAGACAGACTCGAAAGGCCTTGTAGGGTGATTGTCAGATAGGAGGGGTTCCTATTGCTGGCTGGACTCCTGAAGGGTCCTGTCGGTTTCCGTAGAAGGTGTTGACTTGTCCGCTTTGTTGATGGCGTTGTAGGTAACATATGTGATGACAATTGCCGTGATCCTTGCGGGAAAAAGGGGAAGTTCTACTGGAGCTTGAAGTTCTGTCCTGCCCCTTGTTCTTTCTTGCAACATCTGTCGTAGTGGACAGTCTTGTTGCAATTGCGGCATTGCACCTCCTTGGCTAGGCATCTAGGGGTCCTGGCCCAGTGAATATTACAGCCACAGTTGGTACAGGTACTGTCAGCAGCAGGGCACCATCCCTGGCCATGACGGCGGTTGCAGGACTGGCATGAAGAACTGGAGGAAGACTGTGTCGGTGGAGTCTGCTGGGAGGATGCCGTCTGCTGCCGTCATTGTTCCTTCTTGTATGCCAAGTGTGTGCTCCAGAACTTTTTGTAAGTCAAAGGAGATACATGTGTGAAGCTGTATGAGATGTTTCTCTCGTGACAATTTCTGAAGGTCTGTCATGACAGCAAAGTTGTGCCACCTCCGACTCCACTGGCGAAAAACTTGAAATGAGGCATCAGCTTGCAGTGGGTGGGATCTGTGGCACTGGTTTGCTTGGTGGGAAGGAGCAACCATGGGCATAGCCGCAAAAACGTGTGGCAGCCGGATGAATAGGAGGGCTGTGGGTTGCAGGATGTACTAACAGAGAAGTCCGTTGGGGTTGTGAGGTCGTTAGGTACAGCTTGTGTGGGCAGTGGAGCTGTACCACTCCTCATGTGTGACATCGGCTGTGAGAGTGCTGTATATCTTGCATTTTCCTTCAGGCGTCGTAAGGTGTCCAGGTAAAGTCGCGTTGCTCAGACTTTTGTAGAACTTCAGAAGATGAAGGATACCACCGCTGCTATCTCATGTGAATGTAACATTGGGAGATAGCAGTGGTGGGAGAGAGTATGCAGCAGCCTTTGCCCCATAATGAGTTGTGGAGGCCTCATATTCCTCATATTCTTCATGAGGAGCAGTACGGAAGTCGTACAGTTCGTCCAGGGCATGTGGAGAATCCCCAGAATGGGCAGGAGAACGAGAATCAACCATTGTGCAGTAGAAAAAACCAGGTAAGGCTCAAAGTGAGTAAGATTCAGGAGTGTAAAACAGATTTCTGGGTGTAAATTAGTGAATAGTGCGCGGGACATGCTCTAACACCGTGCATGATGAAGATGCGTGCACGCGAACCCGGGTGGTGGTGCTCAGCGGGTAGGCTTGTGGCAATTAATTGCTGCATTGGGCGGCTAGCATCAGTCGTCATGCAAAAATCGAAGGGGAAGAGTGCTCTCGATGACTCCGTAATGGGGAACGCAAACAGCCTTCCTGTAGTAATACATATATTAAAAATCCACACTGAGGGGTATACACTGCACTACACTCACTGTGTAATATACACTGCTATAAAAACAACCCGACTGACAATACACAGTAATACAAAGGCAAAGCAGTGTTGGGGGGGGGTCTAATGAGTAGGCTGATTTTACAAATTTAATCTCTCACTATAAGAATACAGAACCTGAAAAATGTTCACTGCAATACTCACTGTGCCATGTTCATTGCAATATTCATTGTGCCATGTTGATATAGGTTCTTGAAGGAAACACAGTTCTGGCATTAAAGTCTATTATGAGAAAATATATACAGGAGCAACTCAAAAGCAAACGAGAGAGACACCTGATTTGCGTGACTATCGGGGCACGTGGCTGAAACACGACTGACCAATAATGAATTATTGCTTTACATTATACACGAGTTGCCATATAGTGTCAAATGGATTGAATATTTACATAAGAGAGTCATAGGTTAGTTATATATATCCACAACACGTACATCGAATGAGAATAAGATACTAAGGATTTATTGTAGATGTAGGTCATCTAATTTTTTTCCCATTTTTATGTCACTGTTATGACCCATTCAAGTGTAAAATAGCTGTTGTAGCATATTTTATATTTAGTCTTAGAATATATATTAATGTACCATTTATGTTGCCATATAACAGCAACATAATTTTTTTTTTTTAAAGAAAATAATGTGTTAAATATTGATATTGTCATTCATCAAATATACTTAGACCCCACACTTTGTATATATATATATATATATATATATATATATATATATATATATATATATATATATATATATATATATATATATATATATATATATATATATATATATATATATATATATATATATATATATATGTGCTTATTTTTATTATATATATATATATATATATATATATATATGATATATTTATATTATATATATATATATATATATATATATATATATATATATATATATATATATATATATATATATATATATATATATATATATATATATATATATAATGTGCTTATTTTTATATATATATATATATATATATATATATATATATATGTATATATTTATATATATATATATATATATATATATATATATATATATATATATATATATATATATATATATATATATATATATATATATATATAATGTGCTATATATATATATATATATATATATATATATATATATATATATATATATATATATATATATATATATATATATATATATATATATATATATATATATATATATATATATATATATATATATATATATATATATATATATATATATATATATATATATATATATATATATATATATAGTGGCTATAATTGGAAAATTGAAAGAAATTTTGAGATGCTTTGTACTTTTTATGTGTATTTATCTAGTACTCGTCTTCAGAGGAATCTGATTTATAGAAATGAAATTAGCGATATATATATATATAAATATATATATATATATATATATATATATATATATATATATATATATATATATATATATATATATATATATATATATATATCGCTTCTGTGGTGTAGTTGGTAGCCCCCTTGGCACAGTAAATATATGTCCTAGGTTCAAATCTCAGTTGGGGTAAACATTATTCATGTTTCCAGATATGGTAATGTGCTTATTTGATTGTTGTTGGTTCCAAATAAGATTGAGATATGAATAAGATGCGAAAACGAAGCCACGAGTGAGGTTGGAGGAAACTGTAATATGAACATAGTGGCATTCAGATAGAATGCATTTATTCCCAGTATAAATATAGCTGTAAGTTTTGTTTCCCTTTTAGACCTTCTGTGGTGTAGTTGGTAGTGACTTGGCATAGTCATTATGTGTCCTAGGTTCAAGTCCCGGTTGGGGTAAAAATTATTCATGTTTTCACATATGGTAATGTGCTTATTTGATTATTGTTGGTCCCAAATGAGATTGAGATTTGAATTAATTGCGAAAACGAAGCCATGAGTGAGGTTGGGGGAAAGTGCAATATGAACAGAGTGGCATTCAGATATTATTCATTCATTCTTAGTATAGCAGATATAGCTATAAGGTATGTCCTCCTTTTAAATCTTCTGTGGTGTAGTTGGTAGCGACATGGCACAGTAATTATGTGTCTAGGTTCAAGTCCTGGCCGGGGTAAAAATTATATATATATATATATATATATATATATATATATATATATATATATATATATATATATATATATATATATATATATATATATATATATATATTTTCTCCAACTTACGAATGAGTTATGTTCCAGAGGTCTGTTTGTAAGTAGAATTGTTCTCAAGTTGTTTTTAGGTAAAAAGAAATGTACTGTACAGCACATACATATGCACTTCTGTACTGATGGAGTTAGATGTTCATAAAGCTACAGGTCCTGATGACATATCCCCTCATGTACTTAAAAAATGCGCAAACTCAATATCAGTGGCACTAAGTATCATATTTAAAAAGTCTCAGGAGTCAGGGGAGATTCCAAGATGCTGAAAACAAGCAAACTTGATACCTGTCTTCAAAAAGGGAAGGAGGGACACGGCTCTGAACCATAGACCAGTTTCCTTGACCAGCATAGTTTGCAAAGTTACGGAGAAACTACTAAGGAAACATATCTCTCTTCACTTGGAATCCTTCAACATTTTGTCAGTGAGGCAACATGGCTTCAGAGAAGGTAGATCAACAGTAACAAACTTATTAGAATTTTATGATGAGGTAAGCCGAATCTTACAGGAAAGAGAGGGCTGGGCAGATTGCATACTCCTAGACTTCCAGAAAGCGTTTGACACTGTTCCACATGGGAGACTTATTAGGAAGCTGCAAGCAATGGCTAGAATAGGTGGAAATGTCTTGGAATGGATAAAAACTTACTTAGAAGGAAGGGAACAGAGGGTTAGAGTAAGACACTCAGTGTCTGAATGGAGAAGAGTTAGTAGTGGAGTTCCACAGGGTTCAGTTTTAGGGCCACTTTTGTTCCTTGTATATGTAAATGACCTACCAGAGTCTGTAAATTCATTCATGAATATGTTTGCAGATGATGCAAAGATTGTGAAGAAAGTAAGAAACGAGAACAAAGGTAGAGAACTTCAAGAAGATCTAAATAGTCTGCATGAGTGGTCTGAAAAGTGGCTAATGAAATTCAATACTTCAAAATGTAAGGTAATGAAAATGGGTACAAGTGCAAGAAGGCCCAAGCTTGACTACTCGGTGGCTGGAGTACAACTTCAAGAGACAGAAAATGAGAGAGATCTAGGAGTAAACATACTGCAGATTTGTCTCCAGAAATACATATAAATGGCATAGTAAGGGCAGCATATGCATTCTTATCAAATGTAAGGGTAGCCTTCAGTCACATGGACTAGGAAATGTTCAGAAATATTTATATAACTTATGTGAGGCCAAAATTCGAATATGCAGCCCCCTTTTGGAATCCGCACTTGAAAAAGCACATAGCTAAGCTTGAAAAAGTTCAAAGACATGCCACGAAGCTGGTGCCAGAAATACGCAATTTCAGTTATGATGAGAGGCTGAGGGAATTAGACTTACCATCACTCGAAGCTAGAAGATTGAGGGGGGATATGGTGACAGTCTTTAAATTCCTTCATGGTTATGATAGAGTGGATAGGGATCGATATTTTGATATGGCAGGCTCTAGAACTAGAGGTCATAGTTTCAAGCTTCATAAGAAAACTTCTTTGCAGGATGTAAGGAAATACTTTTTCAGTGTAAGAGTAGTTGATAATTGGAATTGGCTAAGCGAGGAGGTAGTTCATGCTATCTCAATCAATAGTTTTAAGGACAGGTATGATAAGTATCACTAAGTACAAAATGGAACCGATCAGGAGACGGGAAGATACGAGCTATGGGCTCTTTCCCGTAAACACAATTAGGTAATTACAATTAGATAATTACAGTACTTAGGCTAAAGACTCATTACTTCATAAAACATAAAATATACAGCATTAGTGAGCTTTAATATAGTAATAATAATGTAATAATGTAGTACAGTACAGTAATACACACAATAGTACATGGGTAGATAATAGGTATGTTTTGTTCGTATCTGTAAATGTTCGTAATTCAGTTGTTCGTAAGTAGTGGAGCTTCTGTATGTATGTATATATATATATATATATATATATATATATATATATATATATATATATATATATATATATATATATATATATATATATATATATATATATATATATATATATATATATATATATATATATATATATATATATATATATACTGAGACAGGAGACAAAGAAAGGCAATCAGTTTACTGACAACAACAATAGGGGTAGACTGTTTTTGTTTTTTAGCCGTGGGTAAGTCGAGGTGTGAACACAGGTAATTAAGATACGGTCTTAAGTTGGAGGAGAAGGGAAACAAATGAAAATGATAACGATAGTAATAATAATACTAACAACAAAAGTACTAAAAATAACAAAGATAATAATAGTAATAATAATAATAGTAATAATAATAATAATAATAATAATATTAAAACTACTACTACTACTACTACTACTACTACTACTAATAATAATAATAATAATAATAATAATAATAATAATAATAGGAAGAAATAATTAATCATAGAAGTAATAGGAAGAAATAATTAATAATAATAAAAATAATAGAAAAAACAAAATTAGTTTTAAATACTCAAGAATATTATGTTACTTCCAAAATTACTTTTTTCAAACTTGAATGAAGCATACTTGATAATAGGGGATCAATTACGTAAACCATGACTGAAGATAATATTTTGGTGTCCAGTTAAATTAATTATTGCAAACTCCAAGATGTGTCTAGCAATAATATCCTTACATCTAGCTAAAGTAGAAGCATTGTTCCAGTCAATATGGTGACTGCAATCAGCATAATGCCTGAACTAGCCACTGGACGACTGACAATTTTGAATGTTATATTTATTTTGATTGATACGAAAATTTAAAGATTTGCTAGACTGACCAGCATAATACTTATTACAATCTTTACATGGACTCTTATGCATAATATTAGTAGTGGAAGCAGGACTATTTTTAATCAACATATTGCAAAAAGTATTTTCATATTTAAAAACTAAACGGACATTTAATGTTCTCAAAATCTTGACTAAGGTTTGACATCTCTGGAAGTTGGGAATAATTAAGGTATTATAAAAATTCTAATCAACTTTGCTATCAGGGAGAGATGGTCTATGAAATATGCATGTTGCAGCACTGAAGCGGTTATTTAAGAACCAATTGAGATAAAGATTTTTTCCAATATCAGTGATTTTGTCAGTCACAGCATCAAGAAATTCCTGGCTTTCAATACTTTAAAATCGGAGAAACAGTGAAGGAAAGATAGATTTTTTTAATTTATGATCATAACCAGAATAATAGCACATAAGATGGATAATATGTGGGATTTCTAAAAATATCAAGCCTCAGTGAAAAAGGTTGTTTATGCAACAAAATGTTTAAGAATGGCAAGCTATTATTATTTTTTTTTTCAACGTAACTTTAACAAAGGTGACAAAATTATTCAACTTAGTCATTAACTCATGAACATTAATATCTGTACTGGAAAAACATAATACGTCATCTGCATTACGAAACCAATACTGATATTAATGTTCGTGAGTTTTTTTATTTAAGTTGAATAATTTTGTTCCCTCCATTTAATTCACGTTGAAAAAAGAAAATAATAATAGCTTGTCAGTCATTCCTAGACATTATGTTACATAGACAACCTTTTTCACTAAAGAATTTATATTTTTAGAAAGCCCACAAATAAAATATTTTACGTGCTTAATTACTCTGGTCATGATCATAAAATAAAGAAATCTATCTTTTCTTCAATGTTTATCCGAGCTTTGCGTATTGTAAGCCCGGAATTTCTTGATGCCGAGATTGATAAAATCATGGATATTGGAAAAAATCTTTATTCCAATTGGTTCATAGACCATTCCTTCCCGGCAGTAATGTGGTTTCGAATTTTAATAATACCCTAGTTATACCCCACCTCCAGGGATTTCAAATCGTAGTTAAGATTTTGAGAACATTAGATGTCAGTTTAGTTCTCAAATATGAAAATACTTTTTGCAATATATTGATCAAAATTGGACCTGTTTCCATTTCTGATATTATATATAAGATCCCATGTAAAGATTGTGATAAGTATTATGTTGGCCAGACTAGCAAATCTTTAGATTTTCGTATCAATTAACATAAATATAATGTTCGAAATTGCCAGTCGTCCAGTGCCTTGTTCAGGCATTATGCTGATTGTAGTCGCCATACTGACCGGAACAATGCCTCTATTTTAGTAAAAAGTAAGGATATCATTACTACAAACATCTTAGACTCTGCAATAATTAACGAAATATTAACTTAAGTCAAGGTTCATTTGCAATTGATCCCAAATTATCAAGTATGCTTCATTCAAATTTGAAAAAGGTAATTTTGGAAATAACATAATATTCTTGTTTATTAACAATTAATTTTGATTTTCTACTATTTATGTTATTATTATTGATTTCTTCTTCTTCTTCTTCTTCTTCTTCTTCTTCTTATTATTATTATTATTATTATCATCATTATTATTATTATTATTATTATTATTATTATTATTATTATTATATATCTTTTTTTGATTGTCATTACTATTATTGTGCCATTATTATTATAATTTCATTATTACTATTATTATTTTATTATCATTGTAACAATATTAGTGATACTATTTTTAATATTATCATTATTTACTATTATGGGTTTTTGTGATATTTGTTTATATTATATTTATCATTACTGTTGTCCTTTTTACTCTATATTATTATGATTATTATTATTATTATTATTATTATTATTATTATTATTATTATTAGTATTAATTATTACTATTATATTATTATTATTATTATTATTATTATTCTTATTATTATTACATTTATTGTTCCTATTATTGCTACCTCTTTATCATTTTAATTTATTTCCTTTTTCCTCCCACTTAAGACCATATCTTAATTACTTGTGTTCACACTTTGCCATGCCCACAGCTAATAAAACAAAAATATTCTACCTGTATTATTGCTATCAATTAACTGATTTCCTTTGCAGAATTATTAATGTTTCTTTTTCTCCAGTCTCGTGTGTGATTACCTAATTGTGATTACCTAATTGTGTTTACGGTAAAAAGCCCAAAGCTCGTATCTTCCCGTCTCCTGATCGGTTCCATTTTTTACTTAGTGATACTTATCATACCTGTCCTTAAAACTATGGATTGAGATAGCATGAACTACCTCCTCGCTTAGTGAATTCCAATTATCAACTACTCTTGCACTGAAAAATATTTCCTTACATCCTGCAAAGAAGTTTTCTTACGAAGCTTGAAACTATGACCTGTAGTTCTAGAGCCAGCCATATCAAAATGTCGATCCCTATCCACTCGAACATAACCATGAAGGAATTTAAAGACTGTCACCATATCCTCCCTCAATCTTCTAGCTTCGAGTGATGGTAAGTCTAATTCACTCAGCCTGTCATCATAACTGAGATTACGTATTTTTGGCACCAGTTACGTGGCATGTCTTTGAACTTTCTCAAGCTTAGCTATGTGCTTTTTCAAGTGTGGATTCCAAAAGGGGGCTGCATATTCGAGATTTGGCCTCACATAGGTTACATAAATATTTCTGAACATTTCCTTGCCCATGTGCCTGAAGGCTACCCTTACATTTGATAAGAAGGCATATGCTGCCCTTACTATGCCATTTATATGTATTTCTGGAGACAAATCTGCCAGTATGTTTACTCCTAGATCTCTCTCATTTTCTGTCTCTTGAAGTTGTACTCCAGCCACCGAGTAGTCAAGCTTGGGCCTTCTTGCACTTGTACCCATTCTCATTACCTTACATTTTGAAGTACTGAATTTCATTAGCCACTTTCCTGACCACTCATGGAGACTATTTAGATCTTCCTGAAGTTCTCTACCATTGTTCTCGTTTCCTACTTTCTTCACAATCTGTGCATAATCTGCAAACATATTTATGAATGAATCTACAGACTCAGGTCATTTACATATACAAGGAAGAAATGTGGCCCTAAAACTGAACCCTGTGGAACCCCACTATTAACTCTTCTCCATTCAGACACTGAGTGTCTTACTCTAACCCTCTGTTCCCTTCCTTCTAAGTAAGTTTTTATCCATCCCAAGATATTTCCACCTATTCTAGCCATTGCTTGCAGCTTCCCAATAAGTCTCCCATGTGGAACAGTGTCAAACGCTTTCTGAAAGTCTAGGAGTATGCAATCTGCCCCTCCCTCTCTTTCCTGTAAGATTCGGCTTACCTCATCATAAAATTCTAATAAATTTGTTACTGTTGATCTACCTTCTCTGAAGCCATGTTGCCTCACTGACAAAAAGTTGAAGGATTCCAAGTGAAGAGAGATATGTTTCATTAGCAGTTTCTCCATAACTTTGCAAACTATGCTGGTCAAGGAAACTGGTCTATGGTTCAGAGCCGTTTCCCTCCTTCCCTCTTTGAAGAAAGGTATCACGTTTGCTTGTTTCCAGCATCTTGGAATCTCCCCTGACTCCAGTGACTTTTTAAATATGATACTTAGTGCCGCTGATATTGAGTTTGCGCATTTTTTAAGTACATGAGGGGATATATCATCAGGACCTGTAGCTTTATGAACAATCTAACTCCATCAGCACTTTGCATACCTCTGTGGCTGTAAGGTTGATGTTCTCCAATACCGGCCCGTGAGCTTCTATCTCTGCAATCTGAGGGGGTGGGGTATTTTCTACTGTAAATACTGACTGAAACTCCTTGTTCAATTCTTTGCAGATCTCTTCATCCATCTCATAGATGCTTCCATCCTCTCTCTTAAGCCTTAAAACCTGTTCTTTTACCTTCAGTGTTCCTCTGATAAAGCTGTGCAAAAGCTTGGGATTTTCTTTAGCCTTCCTGGTGATGTCCCTCTCATAATCTCTCTCTGCCTCTCTTCTTTTACGTAGGTAATCATTTCTTGCTCTTTTGTAGGTTTGCCAGGCATTTATATTTTTTCTCCCATACCTTTTCCAGCATTTGTCTCTCCACTCCTTAGCTCTTTTACACTCATTATTAAACCATTTCTCTCTGGCGTGATTACACCTACTTTGGTGACAGGTATGCAGCAATCTACTATCATCCCATATTTCTCACAAAAGATGTCATACATTTCTTGTACAGATTTGTTGTAAAATAAGGTTCTCCAGTCAATAACTGCAAAAAGCTCATTCATTTTGATGTAATCTCCTTTCAGGTAGTTCCTCCTCATGTCTTCAGGGCCTCTACTCTCAGGCAGAATATCTTCAATGATATACTCCATCAATAACACACAGTGGTCACTCTTTCCAATTGGTGGTTCATACTCAATTTTTTCAATATCCAACACATTATCTGTGAATACTAGATCAAGTAGTGATGGCTCATCCGCACCCCTGGCTCTCGTTGGTTCCATTACATGTTGGTGTAGGAAATTCCCTTGTATGCAATCTAGGAATCTTGCCCCGAATGTGTCCTCACCACTGTGTGGGTCAAGATTTATCCAATATATCTCTTTATGATTAAAATCTCCCATAATCAAAATCCTACCGTCTCCTGATCGGTTTCATTTTGTACTTAGTGATACTTCTCATACCTGACCTTAAAACTATGGATCGAGATAGCATTTACTACCTCCTTGCTTAACGAATTCCAAGTATCAACTACTCTTACATTGAAAAAGTACTTCCTTACATCCTGCAAAGAAGTTTTCTTACGAAGCTTCAAACTATGACCTCTATTTCTAGAGCCAGCCTTATAAAAATATCGATCCCTATCCATTCTATCATAACCATGAAGGAATTTAAAGACTGTCACCATATCCTCCCTCAATCTTTTAGCTTCGAGTGATGGTAAGTCTAATTCCCTCAGCGTCTCATCATAACTGAAATTACGTATTTCTGGCACCAGTTTCGTGGCATGTCTTTAAACTTTTTCAACCTTAGCTACATGTTTTTTCAAGTGCGGATTCCAAAAGGGGGCTGCATATTCATGTTTTGGCCTCACATAAGTTACATAAATATTTTTGAACATTTCCTTGTCCTTGTACCTGAAGGCTACCCTTACATTTGATAAGAAAGCATATGCTGCCCTTACTATGCTAGTTATATGCATTTCTGGAGACAAATTGGCCAGTATGTTTACTCCTAGGTCTCTCATTTTCTGTCTCTTGAAGTTGTACTCCAGCCACCGAGTAGTCAAGCTTGGGCCTTCTTGCACTTGTACCCATTCTCATTACCTTACATTTTGAAGTATTAAATTTCATTAGCCACTTTTCTGACCACTCATGGAGACTAGTTAGATCTTCCTGAAGCTCTCTACAATTGATCTCGTTTCTTACTTTCTTCACAATCTTTGCATCATCTGCAAACTTATTCATGTGGTGGCGGGCAGTGCCCTGTGGTGGCGGGTAGTGCCCTCTGGTGGCGGGCAAAGCATCATAGAATAGCCCCAACTTATTCCCTGCGTGTTGTAAGAGGCAACTAAAAGTGGACGGGGTGAGGGGACTTGAAATCCCTCCCTTGTATTAACCTCCTGCGAGACATCTAAGAAGAAGGGGAGTAGAGGGGAGAATAACTTCTCCCCAAACTCTAGTTCTGGGGTGTCTAAATGTGCTTGGTTCTAGTGCGATAGAGAGCAAAAGATGTGAGATTGGATATATGTTTGGTAGGAGGAGGATGGATGTATTGGCATTGCGTGAGACGAAGATGAAAGGAAAAGGAGAAGTGGCATTTGGTGATGTGACAGGTAGGGTGTCTGGGGTTGAAAAGGGGAGAGTGAGAGAAGGTGTGGCATTATTGCTGAGTGAATGGATGGTAAATAAGGTAGTGGAATGGAAAGAAGTGTCATCTAGGCTGATGTGGGTGAGGGCTAGGATAGGTAAGGAATGTTGGGCTTTTGTTAGTGCATATGGGCCAGGATGTGAGAGAAGTGAGGAAGAGTGGGATGAATTCTGGAATGAGTTAACTAGGTGTGTGGATGGTCTGAGTAGAAGGAACTATGTAATTGTGTTTGGTGACTTGAATGCCAGAGTGGGTGATGGAGAGGTAGAAGGTGTTGTAGGAAAGTATGGGGCACCAGGTGGGAATGAGAGTGGCGAGAGACTGTTAGATATGTGTGTGGAGCAAGAGTTGGTGATAAGTAATAGTTTTTTCAAGAAGAAGTTAATAAATAAGTATGCATGGATGAGAGTGGCAAATGGAAGAGTGAAAGAAAGAGCATTGATGGATTATGTGTTGGTAGCAAAGAGCATTTAGGAGTGTGGCTGCTGGGATGTCTGATCATTTTGTGGTTAAAGCAAAAGTGGTAGTAACAAAAGAGTGGGGATATAGAGTTGGGGGATGTAGAAGGGAAATGGTGAAGGTGGAAGAGTTGAAAAAGCCAGAGAAGAGACATGAATATCAGGACAGGTTGAAAGTGGCATATGACGGTTAAAGAAAGAGAAGTTGGAGAGTTAGATGAGGAATGGGGGTTGATGAAAGAATGTTTTGTGGGAAATACAAGTGATGTGTGTGAAAAGAGGTTTGTTGGAGGTGGCATGAGGAGGGGCAGAAAGTGGTGGAATGAAGTGGTGAAAATGAAGGTGGAAGAGGAAAAGAGGGCTTTTGAGGAATGGCTGCAGTTTAAAAGTAGGGAGAAGTATGAAAGATATGGGGAGAAAAATGTGGAAACTAAGCGAAATGTAGAGGAAGAGAAGAGGTTGGCAAATGTTAGGTGGGAACAGGATATGAGTAGGTCATAGGAGAATAAAAAGAAGTTTGGAAAGAAGTGAAGAGAGTAAGGAAGGGTGGATCGAGGATGGAAGAGACAGTGAAAGATGTGAATGGATATATGTTAAAAGGGAACGATGCAAGTAAAAGATGGGCAGAATATTTTGAGGGCTTGCTGAATGTTGAGAAAGATAGAGAGGCAGCTATAGTGGCAGTGGGGGGTGTTCTAGTGACAGTAATGGGAGATGAAAATGAGAGAGAGATTGCAAGAGAGGAGGTGAAAAGGACATTGTATGAGGCAAGAGCAGGTAAAGCACCTGGAATAGATGGTGTGAGAGCGGAGATGTTGAAAGAAGGGGGTGTGACTGCACTGGAATGGTTAGTGAGAGTGTTTAATATATGCTTTATGTTGTCCATAGTGCCAGTGGAATGGGTATAGTGCCCCTGTATAAAGGTAAGGCAGATGTGTATGAATGCAGTAATTTTAGGGGTATAAGTTTGTTGAGTGTGGTAGGAAAAGTGTACGGTAGGATACTGGTAATAGAATTAAGGATAAGACAGAAAATGTGATCGCAGAAGTGCAGAGTGGTTTTTGGAGAGGTAAAGGTTGTATAGATCAGATTTTTATAGTTGAGCAGTTATGTGAGAAATATTTAGCAAAGGGTAGGATGTGTATTTTGCATTTTTGGATCTGGAGAAAGCATATGATAGAGTTGATAGAGAAGCAATGTGGAATGTATTGAGATTATATGGAATTAATGGTAAATTGTTGCATGCAGTGAAGAGTTTGTATGAGGGTAGTAGAGCTTGTGTTAGGGTAGGGAATGAAGTGAGTGAGTGGTTTCCAGTGAGTGTGGGACTGAGACAGGGATGTGTGATGTCACCATGGCTGTTCAATTTGTATATTGATGGTGTCGTAAGAGAGGTGAATGAGTGAGTGCGTAGTCGAGATTTGAGAATGGTAGATGGGGATGAAAACGAGTGGGAGGTGAATTAGTTGCTGTTTGAAGATGATACTGTGATGGTGGCAGATTCAGAGGAGAAGCTGTGTCAGTTAGTGTCAGAATTTGGAATGGTGTGTGAGAGAAGGAAGTTGCCAGTGAATGTTGGAAAGATTAAGGTTATGAGGTGTAGAAGAAATGAGGATGGTGCTGGATTGAATGTTATGTTGAATGGAGAGACACTTGAAGAAGTTGATTAGTTTAAGTATTTAGGCTCGGTTATAGCTGCAAATGATGGAGTGGAAGCAGATGTGTGCCACAAAGTGAATGAAGGATGTAAAGTGTTGGGTGCGTTGAAAGGAGTGATGAAGAATAAAGGGTTGGAAATGAATGTTAAGAAAGTTTTGTATGAGAAAGTGGTTGTGCCAACTGTGATGTATGGATCAGAGTTATGGGGTATGAAAGTAAGTGAGAGGCGGAAACTGAATGTGTTTGAGATGAAATGCCGGAGGAGTATGATTAGTGTGTCTCGGTTGGATAGGGTTAGGATTGAAGTGGTGAGAGCAAGAACGGGTGTGAGGAGAGAAATTGCAGGCAGAGTAGATATGAATGTTCTGAGATGGTTTGGCCATGTGGAAAGGATGGATGATGAAAAACTGCTGAAAATGGTAATGAAAGTGAGAGTTTATGGGAGAAATGCTAGAGGGAGGCCTAGGTTTGGATGGATGGATGGAGTAAGGAGAGCCCTGAATGATTGGAGGATGGATGTGAGGGAAGCAAGTGAGCGTGCTAGGAGTAGGAATGAGTGGAGAGCGAATGTGACGCAACTCTGATGGGTATCTGCTGTTACCACAGGGCTGCATCTTACAGAGGTAGCCCTGTGGTAGGGGCAGTAGGTTGTGGAAGAGCCGGGAGGATGGGCTGTGGCACTCCAGCAGTGCCATCTGAATGGTCGCTAGCTCCCTTCTCATTGCCCATAGAGCAAAGTAATCCCCTAATTATTTGCTTTTTTAGATGTCGGCTACCCCCCAATTAAAGGGGGAAACAGCCAAGGTAGATAGAATATGTAGCTTATTTACATATACAAGGAACAAAAGTGGCCCTAAAACTGAACCCTGTGGAACTCCACTACTAACTCTTCTTCATTCAAACACTGAGTGTCTTACTCTAACCCTCTGTTCCCTTCCTTCAAAGTAAGTTTTTATCCATTCCAAGACATTTCCACCTATTCTAGCCATTGCTTGCAGCTTCCTAATAAGTCTCCCGTGTGGGACAGTGTCAAATGCTTTCTAGAAGTCTTGGAATATGCAATCTGCTCAGCCCTCTCTTTCCTGAAAGATTCGGCTCACCTCATCATAAAATTCTAATAAAATTTGTTACTGTTGATCTACCTTCTCTGAAGCCATGTTTACTCAATGACACAAAGTTGAAGGATTCCAAGTGAAGAGAGATATGTTTCCTTAGTAGTTTCTCCATAATTTTGCAAACTATGCTGGTCAAGGAAACTGGTCTATAGTTTAGAGCCGTATCCCTCCTTCCCTTTTTGAAGATAGGTATAACGTCTTCTTGTTTCCAGCATCTTGGAATCTCCCCTGACTCCAGTGATTTTTTAAATATAATACTTAGCGCCACTGATACTTTGTGCATTTTTTAAGGTCATGAGGGGATATATTATCAGGACCTGTAGCTTTATGAACATCTAACTCCATCAGCGCTTTGCTTTCCTCTGTGGCTGAAGGGTTGATGTTCTCTAATACCGGCCAGTGAGCTTCTATCTCTGCAATCTGAGGGGGTGGGGTATTTTCTACTGTAAATACTGACTGAAACTCCTTGTTCAATTCTTTGCAGATCTCCTCATCCGTCTCAGTGATGCTTCCATCCGCTCTCTAAAGCCTTAAAACCTGTTCTTTTACCTTCAGTTTTCCTCTGATAAAGCTGTGGAAAAGCTTGGGAATTTCTTTAGCCTTCCTGGTGATGTCCCTTTCCTAGTCTCTCTCTGCCTCTCTTCCTTTACTTAGGTAATAATTTCTTGCTCTTTTGTAGGTTTGCCAGGCATTTATGTTTTTTCTCCTCCTATGCCTTTTCCAGCATTTGTCTCTCCACTCCTTAGCTCTTTTACACTCATTATTAAACCATTTCTCTCTGGCGTGAATTACACCTACTTTGGTGACAGGTATGCAGCAATCTACTATCTTCCCATATTTCGCACGAAAGATGTCGTACATTTCTTGTACAGATTTGTTGTTAAATAAGGTTCTCCAGTCAATAACTGCAAAAAGCTCTTTCATTTTGATATAATCTCCTTTTGGATAGTTCCTCCTCATGTCCTCAGTGCCTCTACTTTCAGGCAGAATATCTTCAATGATATACTCCATCACCAACACACAGTGGTCACCCTTTCCAATTGGTGGTTCATATTCAATTTTTCCAGTATCCAACACGTTATCTGTGAATACTAGATCAAGTAGTGATGGCTCATCCCCACCCCTGGCCCTCGTCGGTTCCATTACATGTTAGTGTAGGAAATTCCCTTGTACGCAATCTAAGAATCTTGCCCCGAATGAAACCTCACCACTGTGTGGGTCAAGGTTTATCTAATCTATCTCTTTATGATTAAAATTTTTCATAATCAAAATCCTACATTTCCTCTCCCGTGCATGTTAACAACTGAGTTTATGACTTCAATAGTACCTATATGACTTTCCTCATAAACCTCTAGCCTGTTTGTTCCTTGATGGGCTATATACAACAGTTATTATAATGTTCTTTGACCCAGTATTTATGCGAGCAACAAGAAATTCCTTGAACTCACTTTCTATAGCCAAGTTTATTTCTTCAACCTGAATCCTTTCACTTATGAGCAGTGCCATCACTCCACCAGTCCTCTCAGATCTTCCAACCCTTTATATTCTGAAGCCCTTAGGAAAAACTGTGACACTGTTTATGTCCTCACTCAACTTAGTCTCTGTAACTGCTACTATATCTGCCCTACTGTTGTAAATCCTATCTTTTAATTCTATTGCCTTACCAGCTAATCCATCAGCATTTGTGTATAACAATCTTAATGAGGCCCTATCCCCCGATCTTCTGTCATTATCTTCTTTATCTCCTCTTTGTCTGGAAAAACTCTGAAATAAAAGTTTTTCTTCTCTTCATTTCTTTCCTCATTTAACCTTCTTGCCTCTTGCAACAAGTTTTTGATCTTTCCCATCTCTTCCTTTGTTCTGTATCGTTTAATGAACACTTCTTTGAAGTCTTAAAGGTCTTTTAGACTTTTTTTCCTCATCAATATTTCTCTACATGTTTCTCCTCTCTCAGAGGCTACTTTTGTTGGTCTCTGCTTTCCCGCTCTCGAATATTTGCCTAATTGGTGAATGTTTACTATATCCTCAGGACCACAAACTACTCCAAGCTTTCTTATCAGGTCTACAACCCTAGCTTTATTTTCTTCAAGTCTCCCCTGCCATGTTGGCTCCTGGGATTCGCTTATGCCCGAGTTTACCACTGTCTTCCCTTTATGAAGTGCCTGTTTAATCAGTGGATTTGCCCTTTCCATCCCAGCGTCTTTCATTTTTTCTATTACTTTCGCTTTATAGTCAACTGTTTGTGTATTTTCTAGTGCTACCACCTTCATGGCCTCTTTTACTGCCACATTCTCCTTTAGTGCATCAGTAAAGGAAGTTTTCATGGCATCATGTTTTGTATTCAGCTCCTGAAACTCTTTTCTAAACTGTTCGATGTTTTCTTTAATCTGAAGATTCCAAGCTGCAATCTCGTCTCTCTCAGAAGAGAGCAGTGAACTAACATCTAATTCATTTAGGTTGTCATTCAACTGTTTGTTGTTATCTTCTTGTTTAGAAATTCTGGTTTCTACTCCACTCTTTTCCCCCTCCAGCTTCTTTATTTGTTTTTTCTAGTTCCTTTCTCTCCTGCCCTTGTGCTTTATTTGCTTCCTCCAAATATTTTATTTCCTCCCTGACTGTTTCTTGCTCTTTCATTTCCCTATCCATACACCGGTGTGTGTGTGTATGTGTATGTGTGATTACCTAATTGTGATTACTTAATTGTGTTTACGGGAAAGAGCCCAAAGCTTGTATCTTCCCGTCTCCTGATCGGTTCCATTTTCTACATAGTGATACTTATCATACCTGTCCTTAAAACTATGTATTGAGATATCATTAACTACCTCCTCGCTTAGCCAATTCCAATTATCAACTACTCTTACACTGAAAAAGTATTTCCTTACATCCTGCAAAGAAGTTTTCTTACGAAGCTTCAAACTATGACCTCTAGTTCTAGAGCTTACCATCAAAATGTCGATCCCTATCCACTCTATCATAACCATGAAGGAATTTAAAGACTGTCACCATATCCCCTCAATCTTCTAGCTTCGAGTGATGGTAAGTCTAATTCCCTCAGCCTCTCATCATAACTAAGATTACGTATTTCTGGCACCAGTTTCGTGGCATGTCTTTGAACTTTTTCAAGCTTAGCTATGTGCTTTTTCAAGTGCGGATTCCAAAAGGGGGCTACATATTCGAGTTTTGGCCTCACATAGGTCACATAAATATTTCTGAACATTTTTTTGTCCATGTGCCTGAAGGCTACCCTTACATTTGAAAAGAATGCATATGCTGCCCTTATTATGCCATTTATATGTATTTCTGGAGACAAATCTGCCAGTATGTTTACTCCTAGATCTCTCATTTTCTGTCTCTTGAAGTTGTACTCCAGCCACCGAGTAGTCAAGCTTGGGCCTTCTTGCACTTGTACCCATTCTCATTACCTTACATTTTGAAGTATTGAATTTCATTAGCCACTTTTCTGACCACTCCTGGAGACTATTTTGATCTTCCTGAAGTTCTCTACCATTGTTCTCGTTTCCTACTTTCTTCACAATCTTTGCATCATCTGCGGACATACTCTTTCATTTCCCTATCCATACTCCGGTGTGTGTGTGTGTGCCTAATGTGATTACCTAATTGTGTTTACGGGAAAGAGCCCAAAGCTCCTATCATCCCGTCTCCTGATCGGTTCCATTTTAGACTTAGTGATACTTATCATACCTGTCCTTAAAACTATGGATTGAGATAGCATTAACTACCTCCTCGTGTAACGAATTCCAATTATCAACTATTCTTACACTGAAAAGTATTTCCTTACATCCTGCAAAGAAGTTTTCTTACGAAGCTTCAAACTATGACCTCTAGTTCTAGAGCCAGTCATATCAAAATATCGATCCCTATCCACTCTATCATAACCATGAAGGAATTTAAAGACTGTCACCATATCCCCCCTCACTCTTCTTGCTTCGAGTGATGGTAAGTCTAATTCCCTCAGCCTCTCATCATAACTGAGATTACGTATTTCTGGCACCAGTTTCGTGGCATGTCTTTGAACTTTTTCAAGCTTAGCTATGTGCTTTTTCAAGTGCGGATTCCAAAAGGGGGCTGCATATTCGAGTTTTGGCCTCACATAGGTTACATAAATATTTCTGAACATTTCCTTGTCCATGTGCCTGAAGGCTACCCTTACATTTGATAAGAATGCATATGCTGCCCTTACTATGCCATTTATATGTATTTCTGGAGACAAATCTGCCAGTATGTTTACTCCTAGATCTCTCTCATTTTCTGTCTCTTGAAGTTGTACTCCAGCCACCGAGTAGTCAAGCTTGGGCCTTCTTGCACTTGTACCCATTCTCATTACCTTACATTTTGAAGTATTGAATTTCATTAGCCACTTTTCTGACCACTCATGCAGATCATTTAGATCCTCCTGAAGTTCTCTACCATTGTTCTCGTTTTTTACTTTCTTCACAAACTTTGCATCATCTGCAAACATATTCATGAATGAATTTACAGACTCTGGTAGGTCATTTACATATACAAGGAAGAAAAGTGGCCCTAAAACTGAACCCTGTGGAACTCCGCTACTAACTCTTCTCCATTCAGACACGGTGTCTTACTCTAACCCTCTGTTCCCTTCCTTCTAAGTAAGTTTTTATCCATTCCAAAACATTTCCACCTATTCTAGCCAGTGATTGCAGCTTCCTAATAAGTCTCCCATGTGGAACAGTGTCAAACGCTTTCTGGAAGTCTAGGAATATGCAATCTGCCCAGCCCTCTCTTTCCTGTAAGATTTGGCTTACCTCATCATAAAATTCTAATAAGTTTGTTACTGTTGATCTACCCTCTCTGAAGCCATGTTGCCTCACTGACAAAATTGTGCTTACGGGAAAGAGCCCCAAGCTCGTAACTTCTCGTCTCCTGATCGGATCCATTTTGTACTTAGTGATACTTATCACACCTGTCCTTAAAACTGTTGATTGAGTTAGCATTAACTACCTCCTTACCTAGCGAATTCCAATTATCAACTACTCTTACACTAAAAAAGTATGTTCTTACATCTTGCAAAGAAATTTTTTTGCGAAGCTTCAAACTATGACCTCTAGTTCTAGTGCCAGCCATATCAAAATATCAATCCCTATCCACTCTGTCATAACCATGAAGGAATTTAAAAACTGTCACCATATCCCCCTCAACCTTCTAACTTCGAGTGATGGTAAGTCTAATTCCTTCAGCCTCTCATTGTAACTGAGATTGCGTATTTCTGGCACCAGTTTCGTGGCATATCTTTGAACTTATTCTAACTTAGCTACTGCGTTTTCAAGTGCGGATTCCAAAAGGGGGCTACATATTCAAGCTTTGGCCTCACATAGGTTACATAAATATTTCTAAATATTTCCTTGTTCATGTGCCTAAAGGTTACCTTTACATTTGCTAAGAAAGGATATGCTGCCCTTACTATGCCATTTATATGCATTTCTGGAGACAAATCTGCCAGTATGTTTACTCCAAGATCTCTCTCATTCTCTCTCTCTTGAAGTTCTACTCCTGCCATCGAATAGTCAAGCTTGGGCCTTTTTGCATTTGTACCCATTCTCATTATCTTACATTTTAAAGTATTGAATTTAATTAGCCAGTTTTCTGACCACTCATGCATATTATTTGGATATTCCTGAAGTTCTCTACTACTGTTCTCGTTTCTTGCTTTCTTCACAATCTGCAATCATATTCATGAATGAATTTACAGATTCTAGTACAGTGGTAACGCGCTGGCTTCGCATTCACGAGGTTGAAAGATCGGTTCCCGTCCAAGACCGAGAGTTTAAGCTGTTTACTGGCAGGAACTGCTGTGGTTGGACACCACAGTGGGGGGTTGGGGCTTGCCCTGGCTGACGAATACCCATTGTATTGAAATGGAAATAAAGGTATATTATTATTATTTACATATACAAGGAACAGAAGTGGCCCTAAAACTGAACCCTGTGGAACTCTATTACTAACTCTTCTCCATTCAGACACTGAGTGTCTTACTGTAACCCTTTGTTCCCTTCCTTCTAAGTATGTTTTTATCCATTTCTAGATTTTTCCACCTATTCTTTCCATTGCTTGCAGCATCTTAATATGTCTCCCTTTTGAGATAGTGTCAAATGCTTTCTGGAATTATAGGAATATGCAATCTGCCCAGCCCCCTCTTTTCTGTAAGATTCGGTTTACCTCATCAAAAAATTCTAAAAAGTTTTTACTATTGATTTACCTTCTCTGAAGCCATGTTGTCTCACTGACAAAAAGTTGAAGGATTCCAAGTGAAGAGAGATATGTTTCCTTAGTAGTTTCTCCATAACTTTGCAAACTATGCTGGTCAAGGAAAGAGATATATTGTTTAGAGCCGTATCCCTCCTGCCCATTTTGAAGATAGGTATCACGTTCGCTTGTTTCCAGCATCTTTGAATCTCCCCTAACTCTTGCGATTTTTTAAATATGATACCTAATGCCGCTGATTTTGAATTACAGAAGGGGATATATCATCAGGACCTGTAGCTATATGAACATCTAACTTCATTAGTGCTTTGCAGACTTTGTGGCTGAAAGGATGATGTTCTCTAATACCGGCTCATGAGCTTCTATCTGCAATCTGAGGGGGTGGGGCATTTTCTACTGTAAATACAGACTGAACTTTCTTGTTCAATCCTTTGCAGATATCTTCATCCGTCTCAGTGATGCTTTCATCTGCTCTCTTAAGCTTTGAAGCCTGTTCTTTTACCTTCAGTTTTCCTCTGACTGTGGTAAAGCTTTGAATTTTCTTTAGCCTTCCTGGTGATGTCCCTTTCATAGTCTATCTTTGGCTGTCTTCTTTCACTTAGGTAATCATTTCTTGCTCTTTTATAGGTCTACCAAGCATTTATGTTTATTCTCCTCCTGTGCCTTTTCCAGCATTTGTCTCTCCACTCAGCTCTTTTACACTCATTATTGAACCATTTCTCTCTGGCGTGAATTACATCTACTTTGGTGACAGGTACGTAGTAATCTACTATCTTCCCATATATCTCACAAAAGATGTCATACATTTCTTGTACTGATTTGTTGTAAAATCTGGTACTCCAGTCAATAACTGCAAAAAGCTCATTCATTTTGATTTAATCTCCTATCGGATAGTTCCTCCTCGTGTCGTCAGTGCCTCTACTCTCAGGAAGAACATCTTCAATGATATGCTCCGTCAACAACACGCAGTGGTCACTCTTTCCAATTGGTGGTTCATACTCAATATTTTTAATATCCAACACGAATACTAGATCAAGTAGTGATGGCTCATCCCCACCCCTGTCCCTTGTTGGTTCCAGTACATGTTGGTGTAGGAAATTCTCTTGTATGCAATCTAAGAATCTTGCTCTGAACGAGTCCTTACCACTGTGTGGGTCATAATTTATCCAATCTATCTCTCTATAATTAAAATCTCCTATAATCAAAATCCTACATTTTCTGTCCTGTGCAATGTTAACAACTGAGTTTATGGCTTCAATAGTACCTATATGACTTTCCTTATAAAGTTCTAGTTTATGTTGGTTCCTTGGTGGGTTATATACAACAGTTATTATTAATGCCCTCTGACCCAGTATGAATGCGAGCAACTAGAAATTTTTTGAACTCACTTTCTATAGCAAAGTTTATTTCTTCAACCTGAATCCTTTCACTTATGAGCAGTGCTTTCCTTCCTCCAGTCCTCTCAGATCTTTCAACCCGTAATATTCTAAAGCCCTTAGGAAACACTGTGACACTGTTTATGTCCTCACTCAACTTAGTCTCTGTAACTGCTACTATATCTGTCTTCCTGTTGTGAATCCTATCTTTTCTACAGCCTTACCAGCTAATCCATCAGCATTTGTGTATAGCAATCTTAATGAGGCCCTATCCCCTGATCTGCTATCATTATCTTCTTTATCTCCCCTTTGTGTGGAAGAACTCTGAACTGAACATTTTTCTTCTTTATTTCTTTCTTCATTTAACCTTCTAGCCTCTTGTAGTAAGTTTATGATCCTTTCCAGTCTTCCATTTTTTTGTATCATCTAATGAACACTTTTTTTAATTCTTGATCTTTTAGGCTTTTTTCCTCATCAGTATTTCTCTACATATATTCCTTCTCTCAAAGGTTACTTTTGTTGGTCTTTGGTTTCCCTCCCCAGAATATTTACCTAGTTGGTGAATGTTTACAATATGCTCAGGACCACAAACTACTCCAAGCTTTCTTATCAGGTCTAAAATCCTAACTTTATTTTATTGAAGTGTCCCCTGATATGTTGGCTCCTGGGATTCACTTATGCCTGAGATTACCACTGTTTTCTCTTTATCAAGTGCCTGTTTAATCAGCGAATTAGCCCCTTTCATCACAACATCGCTCATTTTTTCTATTACTGTATCTTTATAGTCAAGTGTTTGTATGTTTTCCAGTGCCACCATCTTCACAGCCTCGTTTATTGCCGTGTTCCCCTTTAGTGCATCAGCAAAGGAAGTTTTCATGACATCATGTACCGTATTCAACTCCTGAAACTCTTTTCTAAATTGGTCAATGTTTTCCTTAATCTGGACATTCTAAGCTGCAATCTCGTCTCTCTCAGAAGAGAGCAGTGAACTAACATTAATTCAGTCAGGTTGTGATTCAGCTGTTTGTTGTCTTATATATATATATATATATATATATATATATATATATATATATATATATATATATATATATATATATATATATATATATATATATATATATATATATATATATATATATATATATATATATATATATATATATATATATATATATATATATATATATATATATATATATATATATATATATATATATATATATATATACACACAGAGTAATCCCTCGCTATATCACGATTTACCTTTCGTGAATTCAGTGCATCGCGTTTTTTTTTTTTGGCGAGGTTTTTTTTTTCTTGGCATATGCGAGAGTCTATGATATGTGGAAATCTTAATAAATTCCGGTTTTACGTCACGGACTCCCTTTTCTACTAAGGGCTAGGACGGTTGCCATCTTGCGAAGGACTTGTTTTGGCAGCTGTAATCGTTTCCCTGCTAACCTCAGTCCGTGAAGGGGCGCGAACCCTTGACCTGAAGCCTCAGAATCGCGGACGCTACCGCTTGAGCCACGGTGACTACGATATGTGGAAATATTAATATTTTCAGTATTTTTATTATTTTATTGAAAAAATTATTTTCTTATTATTTTATTGATAAAAGAAAGAGTATTTCCCATCCTAAGAATAATAAAACAGTAAAAAATAGTAAAAAACATAAATTTAAACATGTAACTTTGCACTATAGAAAATACTATACTGGTATCGGCGTTTCTGAAAACGCAAAGGGTTGCACCTACGTGAGATAGTACATATTAAAATTTCCAGTATTTTCATTTTATTGATAAAAAAAAGTATTTCCTAGCCTAAGAATAATAAAACAGTAAAAAATAGTAAAAAACTTAAATTTAAACATGTAACTCACAGTATTGCACTATGTAAAATACTGTACGATAGCGTATTGGCGTCTTGGAAAACGCAAATAGTCGCACTTACGTGAGATAGTACATGGGATGCTATTGGCTGATGGGTTGGAGACGACGAATCACAGAATAGTTTTTTTGTATGTTCTGTATCATGGGGTCTGATTGGCTTTTTGATTGAAACTTGATTCTCCCAGCATCTTCCATTGTCTCGCCTCACCTGTTCAGTCTACTCACGTGTGTGCCGTTTGCTTTGTGTTTCTTAATACGTTGTGCTTGTGATTTTGTGAAACTTTTGTATTTCAACCCTTGCAATGCTTCCCAAGCGTCCTTCATCTTCTAAGGCTTCTGGTAGTAAGCCTAAGCAGCAAAGGAAGATGTTGACCACAACAGAAAAGGTAAAACTGTTAGATATGCTGAAGGAAGGAAGAAGGTTCTCGGATGTCAGCAGCCATTGGCTGTGGAGTATTTGACTGTGGAGTATGTACACGTCATCATCATGTCATTCACGGTAAGCTTACCTATCACGTTCATATAAATTTACTTTTGCACGCTGTTATTAATAAAGTAAAGGGTGCTTTGTTAACAGTGCAGGGATGGTTTATACAGTAAAGGTTAAAATAAATGTATATATGTTGCTCCTACTTCACGGATTTTCACCTGTTGCGGCGCGTCCCGGAACCGAACCTCCACAATAAACGAGGGATCACTGTGTATATATATATATAATATATATATATATATATATATATATATATATATATATAATATATATATATATATATATATATATATATATATATATATATGTATATATACACACAGGTATACCTCGGCTTAAGTCGTTTCGAGTTAAGTCGTTCTCGATTATACGTCCGTTTTCAAAATAATATAGGGAAAAATAAAAAAAAAATAAAAATAAAGTTTGCAATTATAATCAACTTTACGTCTATCTGCTACAAATATTGGAATCATAATATCACTAGAAAACCATTAAAAGCACATGAAATCATGTTACTGTACAATAAATAAAAACAAAAGCACTCAAAATCATGTTATTGTACAATAAGAATAAAAGCATATAAAATCTTATTAAAATATGTACAGTAGTTCAAATATCTACCGTTAGGCATCGTCACTCGTCATAATAATAATAGTAATAATAATAATAATAATAATGGAATAAGAATAAGAATGCAGCAGGCATTTGCATTTATCGAAAAGGACTTTCTTTGTTCGAGGATATGGATCCCATTGCTATAAATAAAAACAAAAGCACATAAAATCATGTTATTGTACAATAAATAAGAATAAAAGCATATAAAATCTTATTAAAATATGTACAGTAGTTCCAATATCTACCATTAGGCATCGTCACTCGTCATTCCCGCAAAACCGCTATTGTTTTGAATTGATTAGTTTATGCATGGTATATGTCTGTTTATCGGCTACTCTCATTCTCATTCATTTGTGACCTTATATTTTGCCCCCATGGCACCTAATTGAAAAAAAGCAGTAAGAACAAACAGCAAAGTTATTTTTAATATAATATTGTCAGGGAAATAGCGTATGAGGGTGCATCAGCTGATACTTAAGTAGCAAAAGGTTTGCTGATAGAGGTTCATTTATAGGCTGCCAGGTACAGGGAAATTTCCTTGTTTTAGAGAAATTTAGGTGTGTACAGGGAAACAGGGAAGAAACTTGAAAATTCACTAAAACTAAAATCTAGGGAAAATCCAAAAAAGAAAGAGGGAAAATCTAGGGAAATTCTGGAGAACTAGCCATTATTATTCTAATTCTTTATATTTTTACTCTGTGTGGTAATTGAGATTTATTATTATTATTATTATTATTATTGTATATGTATCTCTAACGGGGAAATTTTGTTAGCGAATCTAGGGAATTTTTGACAGCTTGACCTGGCAGTACTGGTTCGTTCTCCTGCATCCTACTCGTCTTCTACCGCTTAATGCAGTCGGATATTATGAAAAAAATTTAATAAAAGCATTAAGAACAAACAGCAAAGTTATTTTTAATATAATATTGTTAGGGAACTAGCATGTGAGGGTGCATCAGCTGATACAAAAGAGTGGCAAAACGTATGCAGCCTCTTCCTCACTGCCACCATCAGTGTTGCCAGAATACATAAATGAGAGAAATGATAAATATAAAAAACATACATGTAAGCTGGTAAGTTATTTCAAGTATCTTAAAGATGAAGTACATTTTTATTTAAATTACAGTACTACCATCTTGTAATTAATATATATCTTAAAATGTACCATACATTTGAAAATAAAAACATCCGCTTTATCTGGCAACACTGGCCACCATGCTAAGCCTGTTGCCAATGGCATAATAGAGTTCATTAGTTTGTTTACTGTACGTAAATTTAAAAATAAAGATACTACCTGCCCAACGTGTGAACAGTGTGAAGAGAATGTGGATCATTTTCTACTATTTTGTGAAGCATATGCACAAATAAGAACAGAATATAGTTTTTTTTAGCACAACCATATATAGGAAAGAAAATTGAAATAATTGCTAATATATCGTTATTTAGATATTGTAGTGAAAAAGCCGTCAAAGAAAGAAAAAAATTTATAAAGAGAATTTGTAGAAAAAGAAATCAAATAATAAAAACTGCACATACAATTTAGCAAAGCAAAACCATGACTTGGGAGCCATTGCAAAAGGCATATCCCACCCAACTATACTTCTACTACAGTAAATCTGTATATCTAGGCTAGCCTAGAGACAAGTTAATTTGATTTAAGTCGTTTTTCGACTTAAGTCGTCTCTCCTGGAACCAACTAACGACGTTGGGTGAGGTATACCTGTATATATATACAGTGATCCCCTGCTGAATCGCGTTTCATGGTTCGCGTTTTCACTCTACCACGGTTTTTTTTTTGGCAAATTATTATTTTATTTTTTGGGAATATGCAAAAATATTAAAATATTAAAAAAATAAAAATTCTCAGTATTTTAATTTTTTTTATTGAAAAAAATATATTTAACTATCTAATTGATAAAAAAAATTTATTTCCCAGCCTACGAATAATAAAACAGTAAAATATAGTAAAAAACATAAATTTAGATATATGTACGTACAGTATAACTCACAGTAGTGCATCATGCGAAATAGTGTCCGATAGCGTTCAATGTATTGGGGTCGCAGCTACGTGAGCTAGCATATATATTTATATTTCCAGTAGTTTCATGATTTTATTAATAAAAAATGTATTTCTTAGCCCAAGAATAATAAAACAGTAAAAAATAGTAAAAAACATAAATACTAACAGTATTGCAACATGTAAAATATGATACCGTTATGAATGTTTCGGACAAAGGCTCGTTCAGTCTAACTCGCGTGTGCGCCGTTCATGTTGTGCTTATTAAACGTTTTGCTTGTGTCCGATAGCGTACAATGTATTGGGGTCGCAGCTACGTGAGCTAGCATATATATTTATATTTCCAGTAGTTTCATGATTTTATTGATAAAAAAACTTATTTCTTAGCCTAAGAATAATAAAACAGTAATAAATAGTAAAAAACAAATACTAACAATATTGCGACATCTAAAATACGATACCGCTATCAGCGTTTCGGACGAAGGCTTCCACCATCTTCCATTGTCTCGCCTCACTCGTGTGCGCCGTTCATGTTGTGCTTATTAATATGTTTTGCTTGTGATTTTTTTACTCGCATATTTTAACCTTAGCAATGCCTCCCAAGCATCCTTCATCTTCTAAGGCTTCTTGTAGTGAGCCTAAGCAGCAAAGGAAAATGTTAACCATAACAGATAAGGTAAGTTTACCCATCACGTACATATAAATTTACGTTGCATGCTGTTATTTATAAAGTAAAGGGTGGTTTTTTAGCAGTGCAGGGAGGGTTTATGCAGTAAACGTTAAAATAATTGTAAAATACCTATGTACATGAGTATGTCATATAAATTTACGCTTGCATGCTGTTATTTATGAAGTAAAGGGTGGTTTGTTAACAGTACAGGGAGGGTTTATACAGTTTATACGGTGTAAGCGCAAAAATAAATTAAAATATCTATGTACATATAGGCTGATCCTACTCCGTGATTTTCCTGTTTTGCGCCGTGTCCCGGAACCGAACCCTCGCGATATATATATATATATATATATATATATATATATATATATATATATATATATATATATATATATATATATATATATATATATATATATATATATATATATATATATATATATATATATACACCTTGTTCTCAAAATAACGCCTAGATAGGTTCTCAGAAGTGTCGTGTAAATGGAAAATCGCATGAAAAAACGAGTTATTTTCCATAGGAAACAATGATAAAGGGCATAGATACGTTCCAAACCTTACATAGACACCATGCCAAAGATATAAGATAAGTAAAAAAAATATTTTATTACTACATAGCAAAGCAGAAAGCCCTGTATCTATTTTTAAGAGTATACAAAAGATATTCATATTCACTTTACAGATAGAAATTAATATACATTACTATACTTTACTCTATTATGCAGTGGGCAACAGTTATACAGTACACTGGGACATGCTTGGTGGCAGTGAGCAAGTAACTTATGTGGTAGAAGAGGAGGAGGATGCAGGAGAACGAACCTCTATCTGCAAATGTATATAAAGATAAAATAAGAATTATAAATAACCAAAGCAAGACTAAAACACGAAAAAAAAATTAATTATGCAATGCCCAAATCTACCATATGACAGATTAAAAAAACTTAATCTACATTCTCTAGAGAGGCACAGAGTTAGGGGGGATATGATTGAAGTGTATAAATGGTTTAAAGGGATTAACAAGGGTGATATTAATAAAGTTTTAAAAATTCATGATCAAACCAGAACTCCTAATGGGTAATGGATTTAATCTTGATAAATTTAGGCTCAGAAGGGAAATTGGTGAAAATTGGCTTGGTAATACCGTAGAGTATTCCTAGTAGGATAATAAATGCCAATACCTTAGACACCTTCAAATGTAGATTAGATAGACATATGACAGAGGTAGGGTGGGTATGAATAGATCAGTGTTTATTAGAACAATCATAAAAAGAAAAATAGAATAAATAAGTAGAGTAGAATAGAATAGGTTAGACATGCTGAAAATATCATTCAAAATGGAACTATGGAACTGCCTCGGGTGTGCCAGTAAGCATGTTGCAGTGTCCCCTATTCTTATGTTCTTAATATTTTCAGAACACGTGTTTTGCATCCTCCTTCCATTTTCAAATTTGTATCTGGT